>JANZXR010000170.1:31499502-31526780 GCA_027575705.1 Erythroxylum echinodendron | reverse complement strand
AAGAATTTAAATTTTAATTAAAAAAGGGGATTGTTAAATAAAATATAATTTATTTATTTAAATTTATAAAAATTGACAAATTAATTAATAAACTGATTTGTTTTTAACAACAAGAATTATAGGAATAAATTAAACAGAAAATTTGAAAACTGAACCAAAAATTAAATAATTCAAAATTTTTACTGTTAAACCGGTCGAATTGGTTGAATTTTGTAATCGTTACTTTTGGGATATTAAGCTTCATTTTTTTCTTTTAAATTCCTTAATTTATTTACGATTTTTTTTGTTTCAAATTAAATTTCTTACGTTAATTTAGATTCTATAAGTTTAAGTACACTTTTGGTAATCAAATCCAAGTAAGATGCATTGAATATGGAAGAAGAATAATAACTATTTCAACAGAATCTTAATTTTGTAGAACTTCTTGAAAGTACAATTCCTTGCAATAATTCATTTCTGTTGATTAGAACAAAGGACAAACGGATACTGCATGATAAAATCATATATTAACTTTTAAATCATTCAATCTATGAACATGAATTAAATTGCGAACTAGCATTAAACAATAATGTATGAGAGTTTGATTTGATTCAACCAAATGTTGTTTGAAGCAAATTCAGGGAACATCATCTTCCTAACCCACCAAGGGGAGGAGTTTCTTATGACCTCTGATTCTTGGAGAAGAAACGAAGAACTATGTAGAACAATATCCTGTAAAAAGCTGCCCAACCCAACATCACATACACCCTGTTCCACTTTTCTGAGTCATGTGTACTGATGTTCAGTGATCTCAAGATTCCATTTCCGGTTATGTTTTGCCCTTGTTGAGTTACTCCAAACACATTCGGTGTTTGGTACTGGTTCATCAACAGCCCTTCATATGGATATGTAATGGTGGAAATCTTGTTCATCCACTTCCAGTAAACGGGAATGTCATTACTGTTCAAGAAATAACCACAGAACAAGAAGAAAAGAGCAGTAAAGGCTATGACTGCAGCATAACCAAGAATATAGTTTGGCACCACAGAGCTCACGAACACAACGAATGAATTGGTGGAGAGGAGGGACACATAGAGAACTATCAAGAAATAATAGAACAGCCCTCGAAGCTTCAATGCCTTCCAGACGATGCCGGCGTAAACGCTGGACTGTAAGGCGAGGAAAGGGAGGTAAGTTATGACTCCGGCAATGGTGTAAGAGGAAGCTCTGTATGCATTATGCGAAGTTTCTCGGATGAAGATGAAGCGTTCTTGAATGAAGGCAGGAACTGCGTCGTTGGAAGAAAAGAAGAAGAGACAGACTGTGAATATGAAGAAGCTGAGTCTGTTCGTGATTCCTTGCAAGTCTTCGTGTGGGTTCATGAACATGGTTGCCATCATTATTCCCATCACAGTGAGGACCATGAGTCTTGACAGGAAAAGTTCAGGTGTTCGCAGGATGTTCTTGAAGTTGCGACGCATGAGGATAACTGTTTCTGACAGGAAGGAGTTGGTGAATTTGGGACCAAGATAGTATTCCAAGCCGACTTTTGGGGTCACATAGTCTTCTTCGTTCACTGTGTAGTCACTACTGTGGGGTGTTGGCGTACCAGCAAGAATTTCGCTGGAATAAGTGTAGTATCCTGGTGATGAACTGCACCAAAATCATTGAAACATGTCGTAGAGATTAGATGAAGATAAGAAGGAAAAGTGAATCATTCGATAAGAATAGGACTTTGATGAATGATCAATTTACATTGCAGGATTTTGAGTTCTCTTATCATTTCTCTGGCGAGAAGGTGTGAAATTGAGAGTTCGCATCACTCCACCTGAGGCAGAAGCGGTCCACGACCTTGAAACATTATTATTATGAGGACTCCTGAGGCTACGATCAAACTTGTCAGAATCATTTACACTTGTTTCTAAAGGAAGACGCTTCCCATTTCGCTTGTCCCTGTGTTCTTCCTTCTTACGTCGATTAGGTCGAGGTGGGGTTGGGGAAGGTGAGATACCATAAGCTGACATTTCCTCGTCGGATAATGCTGGTGGTCTCATTCCAGTTCGTAAAAATTCAGCTAATGCATCCACTCCATAATCAGACTGGTCATACTCTTGGATCACATCAATAAGATACTCTATGGAGTTCTCTCCCATGGGGACTTTTCTACCCATCCGTCCCAGATGAAGAGAAACATCTTTCGGTAAGCCTTGAAACATTAGCTGCCCTCGAGCAAGTATGATGAGATGATCAAGAAGCAATTGGATTCTAGAGGATGGTTGATGAATTGTGAGAATAACAGTGCTTCCTGATCGTGCTATGTGGTGCACTTTCTCAATCACACTATGAGCACTTGTAGAGTCTAAACCTGAAGTTGGCTCGTCGAGGAATAGTAAGGATGGTCCATGGATTATGTCCACACCAATTGAGACTCTTCTGCGTTCACCACCTGAAACTCCTCGGGTTTCTTCATCTCCTATATATGTGTTCCGAGTCGACTACATGAATAACAAAATCAATCAAAAGCTAGGTCTCAATGCAAATTTAAACATATTCATGTTACTTACTGATAAACCAAGCTGTTCAATAAGCTGCTCGACTCTCTCCTTCTTCTCCGTCCTCGAAATAGGGCCAAGACGAAAATCAGCAGCGAACATCAAAGTTTCATAGACGGTGAGCATAGGAAACAACCTGTCGTCCTGCATTATATAAGCAGAAGTTCTCTTGACCAAGCTTGGACTCACTTCCACACCATCCATGGATACCCTACCCTGAAGGCTTCCACTTGCTATACGACCAGCTAAACCATCAAGAAAAGTCGACTTCCCTGCACCACTCGGACCCATAACTGCAGTAACACAACCTTTTGGTGCATACCCAGTAATCTTATTTAACAAATCCACTTCTTGACTTAGCCATTTACCATCAACCTTCTTCTTCTTGGTCACTGTATAGGTCAGGCTACAGAATTCAAGCCCACCAGTGAAGTTTATCGGTTTCCTTATGTCAATCACAGTCTCCTGATGATGACCGTTCATGTGTGCCATGCCTGAACCAGCACTGAAACTTTCCTAGAAAGTTTTATAGCACAGATTTCTTGGAAATTTTCTCTCAACAAATTGACTTGGCCCGGCTTTTAGGAGTGGAGAGAAGTGAAGGCATGGAGGAAAGCTCACTGATTCATCCAGCTAAGAAAAGACATTAACGAGGTAGATCCAAGGTTCCATGAAACGTGTCGGGATCGAAGATACCAGTTCTTGTCGTTTCGATCGAAGGACTATAGTTTCTTGTTTACTTCATCACCAAGTCTTAAACGCTAGCTGGTGGAACTAAGAACTAGATTTAAACATTCGATCACTTTTCCCAATTCTTGCAACCCAACTTGCAACTTCCGACTCCATCGAAAATGTTAAGAGGACATGCCACCTGACGGATCAGAATTACTAAGAAGCTACATAGCAACAAAACTTGTATTGATTATTCAATTCTGATGTCGCTGGCTAATGTAACTAATCACCTAACCTTAGAATATACTGTTGCGAGTGAATTTCTCCATTTTGGTCTCTTCCCTCTTTTGTCTCTCACTCTGATGCGTAAATAACTAAATATAAATATTTTCGTCACAAGTGTTCTGTATCCGTCGTCGTTTAGTGCCCTTTTAACTTGGGGTAGGATTTATTATCTGGAAAAAGACGGAAAGGTAGAAACTTTTTCACTAGTCTTAATTTTTAAAATTTTCATTTTTTAAAAATTATTTTTTAAAAATTTTAATAAATTAAAATAACGATGAAAAATACATAGTATGAATATTAAATGTGGACAACTCAAATGACCGGTTCTTAAATTTGATCCAAATCAATTAAATTCGACTTAAATTAATAAAAGATAATTATAAAAATTATTAATTTGAGTCGAAATTAATTAATTTAATTAAAGTTTAAGAATTAAATTCAATTATAATGTAAATAGTATTTGATGCATGTGTTTTGTCATTATTTTTTAATTTAAGCCTAAGATAAAGAAATTTTTGGAAAATTTAAAAAGAATTTTTGAAAATTTAAAAATTTATGAGATTTTTAAAATTTTATTAAAAATTTGTGGTTTTATTTTTTAATAATAATTAATATAAATATTCTCTAGTCATTAGATGATATGTTCAAACAAAAATGATAAACACTAAAATCTAATAAAGATAATATTTATTACAATGAATGAAAATACTCTCTAATCATTAAATGATATATTTTGATCAGAATGGTAAATATTAAAATTATAGATAATTAAACTTTCACAAAAGATTGATTTGATTAAAAGATCAGCTTAGGGCTATGAATTGGGATGTTTTGGATCCCTCCCCTGTTAGAAGTAAATATTTTTATTATTGATTAAAAAACTCATCCGCTTTAGTCAGTTTAACTGTAAAAATTTTGAACCGATTCATTTTTTAATTTTCTTGTTTGATTTATTTTAATAACTCTTGTTATTTAAAATTGATCAATTTATTAATTAATTAGTTAATTTTAATAAATTAATACGTTCTCACAAACTAAAATAAACCAATTAATTTTTATTTAACAATCTCTTTTTTCAATTAAACTTTAAATTCTCCGATAAGTAAAGACAATCTTTTTCAATAATATTTCAAATTCTTTAATTTTATTTAATTTTGAGTCAATTTTATGATGATATAATACGAGTTAAACTTTTTAAATCTTAAACTTCTTATCTTATTGGTTTAATTTTTGATCCAAATTTTAAAACATTGGTTTTTACATATACTGAGTTAATTATGAAAAATTAGGCTTTGAATAAAATTTTGAGACTTATAAATTTATAATGCTAATAAGTCAAATGAATTTTTATTTTTTCAGGTTTCTTTGTTCTACATTGAATTCTACAAGATCAAATAAAAAAAGTTCCCAGAATTCCATTAGTCTTTTATTTATTTATTTATATATGTTACCAGAGAACAAAAGTTTCCAAACTTGAGACAAGATTGAATCACGACGACATGGTCAGCATATGCCGTCTCTACATGCCGGCCCATTTTCACTTGAAGCGATGAAAGAAAAACTCCTTTTTTTTTTTTTTTAAGGATCCCAGAAAATTGGATTGGACTCGAAATTTTGGGCCCGAGCACGAGTACGATTAAATTTAGATGGATCAAAATTCAGTTTTGTATAAGTATAATTAAATATATTTTTAATTTTAAAAATTAAAAATTTTCAAATTTTGGACCAAAAATTCGAGCTTAATTATCAACTTAATTAGATCCACTAATTTTAGACCGAGCCAAGTAATTTTTGTCAAGCTTAGTAATTATGTAGTTAGTTACTAATATTGATTACAAAATATTTTTCTCTTTAAATTACAAAAATTTAAATAAAAAAGGAACGCTTAAGATCTTATAATTAGTAGATTTTTTCAAGATATTTTTTGCATTCATAAAAAGGCCCTACTCCTAAATATTAAAATCCAAAATTTGATCTTGTTTACTAAATATTTCTTTTACAAGAACTTTGAACAAACTAAAACCACATTCCCCAGATAATTTTATGCAATGGTTAAAAAATTCAATCGATTTGATCGGTTTATTCGTAAAAATCTTAAATCGTTTAATATTTTTTGCTTCGTTTTTAACTTTTCAGTTTGATTTACTTTAATAATTATTGTTTTTAAAAACCTATCAGTTTATTAACTAATTGGTCAATTTTCGTAAATTAATAAATTTTATAAACCTGTTAATTTTTATTTAACAATTTTTCAATTAAACTTCAAATTTTCGATAAGTAAAAATAAAATTTTCAATCATATTTTAAATTCTTTAATTTTATTTAATTTTTAGTCAATTTTATGACGGTCTAATATGAAAAAAGGAAGATGAAAAAATATATTCTACTTATTATTTGATGAAAACATGGAGCCAGAGAATCCCTATAATTGAGTTATTCTACTCCTACAACTTAGCTATTCTAATATTTACAATTATAATATTTACTCCATCAATCTTAAGGTACAGTAAGATTTCTCAACACTCCTCCTCAAGTTAGAAAGTGAATATCAAGAACTCTCAGCTTGCATATCATTCTAGACAAAACTTCTTTCCTTAATGGTTTGATGAACACATCGGTAAGTTGTTCAGTTGAAGGAACATATTCAGTTGTGACTGAATCATCTTGAATCTTATCACGAATAAGGTGACAATCTATTTTTGTATGATTGGTTCTTTCGTGAAACGTTGCATTAGCTGCAATGTGTAGGGTTGCTTTATTGTTGCAATACTACAATGCTGGTTTTGGATGTAATATTTGCAAATCTTTCATCAATGATTATAACCAAGATAACTCACAATATATACCAGTCATAGCTTTATATTCAACTTTTACTGAGGATAGAAAAACAATCTTCTGTCTTTTTGTCCGCCATGAAATGAGAGAAGATCCAAAAAAACACAATAGCATGTAGTTGATTTTCGGGATATTAGGCAACCTCCCCAATCAGAATCACAGAAATCACACAAAGATAAATCATTTTCTGAAGGAAAAAACAAACTTTATCCTAGATTATTCTTTAAATACTATAATATAGGCATGGCAACTTCCATATGAGGTATGTATGGAGCATGCATGAATCTGCTCAATATGTGCACTAAATAGGTGATATCTGGACAAGTAATAGTTAAGTAAATTAGGTGTCCTACAAAACGCCTGTATAGAGATGGATTTTTTAACAATTCGCCTTCATCTAATAGCTTCATATTTTGTTCCATAGGAAATCCATGGGTTTTACTCCCACATATCCACCATCTTTCAAAATTTCTAAAGTGTATTTCCTTTGTGAAATAAAACTACCTTTATTTGACCGGTAGGCCTCTATACCTAAAAATACTTTAAGTTGCCCAAATCTTTAATCCAGAAATGATTATGCAAAAATTGTTTAAAACGAGATACGGCGACAGGATCATTACCAATTATGAGAATGTCATCAACATAGATTAATAGAGTTGTAAATGATTTTCCTTTCCTATAGGTAAAAAATAAGTAATCAGCATTAGACTGAATAAATACAACATCTTGAATCCCAGTAGAGAACTTGGCAAACCATTGATGAGAGGCTTGTTTTAATCCATATAATGACTTATTGAGGCGACACACAAGATTCTCCCCTTATCGCCGAAAATTAGGAGGAAGAGACATATATATTTCTTCTAAAAGATCACCATGAGGAAAGCATTATGGATATCAAGCTGATGAAGATTCCAATTTTGAGCAGCTTTCAAAGTAAATAAACAATAGATTGTAACCATTTTAGCAGTAGGTGAAAAAGTGTTATGATAATCAATCCCTTCGAGTTGTGTATAACCATTGGCAACGAGGTGTGCTTTATAGTGTTCAAGAGAGTCATCTGATTTGTGTTTAATTTGTATACCAAACGGTAACCAATGACCTGCTTTCTAGGAGGAAGAGATGTGAGAGACCTAATGTTATTGGCCACTAAAGCAGCTAACTCAGATTACATTACTTCTTACCAATGAGGTTGAGAAACATCTTGATCATAACATGTATGCTCAACATATTTATTAATATTAGCAATAAATAAACAATGTTGTGGTGAGTAACAATCATAAGAGATAAAATTGCATAGAGGATACCGAGTACCTTTATGTGGAAAAGATGACGATGGCAACAATGATTCGGAAGATCTCATTTGACTGCAAATATAGTCGTGCAAAGCTGCAGGAGGAATATGAGGTTGTTGAGGACGACACAAGGAGGCTGTTGATGGTGAAGTAGCTAAAGAGAAAAAGATGGGTTCCACATATGTTAGTTGAATGGATGAAGGAATCTCCAAAACAATAGGATCTGTGATAGCAATAAGTAGGACAAAATCGACAATTGGTATGGAAGGGGCAACGATTTCATAAGGAAAGACATCTTCATAGAAAATAACATCATAACTAGTGAAGACTCAGTGAGTTTCAATATCATATAATTTGTAAGCTTTCTGGCCAACAGGATAACCAAGGAAAACACAACATGTGGCACGATGAGCAAACTTATAAGAAATATAAACAATGGTAGCATAAGCAAGACACCTAAAGACTCTACGGTGAGAATAAGAAGGTATTTTGCCATAAATTTACTCAAAAGGAGCTTGGCGAGAAAGTATAGGTATGGGTAACCTATTAATTATATGGATTGCAGTGGAGACATATTTTGCCCAAAAGTGTAAAGGAAGGTGAGCTTGAAAACGAAGAGTTATTGCTGACTCAAGGATATGTCTATGTTTGCACTTGATAACCCCATTTTGTTGAAGTGTATAAGTTCAAGAATGTTAGTAAGTGGTGCCTTTTTGTTTTAAAAAATCTCGCATAAGAGAAAATTCCATTCCATTATCAACCCAAATATTGGCTATAATAGTGATGAATTAGGTTTTCACAAAAGAGAAAAAAAATTGGTAAGTAAGTGTCTTGTTTCACTTTTATGATGCATGAAAAAATCCCAAGTAAAACGAGAATAGTCATCCACAACAATCAAAAAATATTTAACACTAGAAAGAGATGGAATTTTGTATGGTCCCCAAATATCACAATGGATTAATTCAAAAGGATAAATAGAAGAAATTGAACTAATGGAAAAAGGAAGCCTTGTCTGTTTGGCAAGAGCAAAAACATCACAATTATTATTTGATTTTGAAGGAAAATTTTACAAAGTTTTGGCCTTGAAATCTAATCTAGAAAAGGTTACGTGTTATAGACGCCGATGCCACAGGATTGTAGGAGTGTTTTGAGAAGAAGAAGGTTTGTTGGTATGGGCTGCTGCAAAATGAATAGGATGGTACTGAGATTGGACATTCAGACGAACAACCGAGAAATTAATAACCTGGACCAAACCTGCTCCGATACTATATTAGAATTTTTAATATAGGTAAAATTTAGAACTCATTAATAAAAATTGAGCTTAGATCAATCATTGCCAAAATTACTAGAAGTAGTCATTTGGATAATTGACCTACTTATAAAACATTTAATATTTTTATGTTTAGTTAATATGAGATATTCTACCACTCCCCCTCAAGTGCAATTGGAACTGGATATTCAGTTGTAACTTGAAATAAATGTAGCAGTAACTGGACCGGGCAACCAAGTAATATAGTCCGTTTCATTGTTTACCCAAACCAATCATCATCCCCGTGATCAAATCCTGCAAAATACAGCAATAAGGAAAGGATGTTACTAAACAATTTAAATCTCTTATGACTTTCTGCTCATAGACATCAAATCCAATTTGCAAATTGGTACCTCAAGCATATTTTTTAAATATATAATTGGACTTAAAGATAAACTTCCAGTAGAGATATTAAAGCTTGGTCTCCATTTGGCATAATAACTGGTGGTAAAGAAGTGTTCTCTTTACTATTAATAAGTAGACTTGGAGAGGAAGTAATGTGATCTGTTGCACTACTATCAATTATGAGTTCAGGTGGTGACAAACCTGAAGAAGCATTAGTGTTGTTTGCTTTAGAAGGAGTTAGTGAAGATGATCCATTACCCTGCATAGCAAACAACATTTGTTGTAGTTGTAATTCAGTCAATCCATTCATAACAGACTGAATATGTTGCTCATTGGAGCTTCTTTAACATTGTTAACATAAGGTTAAGGATTGCCATTGTGCTTGGAATGAGTGTTATTGGCTTATGTATGCTTGGGATGTCCAATCACAATAAGAACAATGCAGTGGCTTGCGATTAGATAAATTAGGACGAGAAGAAGAACCATATTTGTGTCGAATAGAAAGGGATACTGGTGTTAGTAATGTGCCCTAGGCCAATAGTTATATGTGACTTTTGTACTGACATTCTGACTTATTATTTAGTATGAGATATTCTTTTATATATGCATGTATATTGTTTATGTAATGTGATTTACATTCCATGAATAGTATTACGCTTATATCATCAAGTATGTGACTTGATAGTAAACCATAAGCATTATAATACTATTCTAAACTATTTCTAGTTGATCATTATTGGTGGAATAATAATGAATTAAGGCTAGTATGTGTTCTGATTAATGATCATGCTTTACTGATCATGGATATGAGTTATCAAATCAGATACATAGATATATGTTAGAGAACATATATTGGACCAACCCATAGAGAGAACACTACATGGTTTCATGTCATTAGTAATTCTCAATATGGTTTGATTTTAGTTCTTTGACTTGAAGTCATCATGATTCCTTACATGATTCAGTATTTTGTCATTAGACTAAGTTATCTTTAACTAGATAACAAGTAGTCTTATGTTGGACATTAAATGAATCATGCAGAGGGATGTAAATGACGTAGATGGGATTTGTACCTCTCTTAAATGAGAGAGATATCATTTGGGCCTCTTGACAAGTATGAATGAAGAAATGCATGGCCGTGCTCAAATGAATTTATGAGAAGTCATCAATGTTATTTGTTATAGTCAATCAATTTGGGAATCAAGAAACTATAATTAGTCAAAGGTTGACATGTACCATGCCTTATGATTAATCTTGATATCATATTACAAAGTAACTGAGTTTGTAACCATAGTTACAGGTTAAATCGGATTACGATCTTCATTTAATTTTGGTAGTCATAATGTCTTGCTAGAGGCTTCTTATGACTTATGGGCCTTGAAGAGTGATCAATCCCATTACCAACATCAAATGAGCTATAAGGTCGCACACAAAAAGTGATGTGATTTGGCTTTATTCTCTTGGGCCTAATTTATTAAGCACTGAATAAATATATGTGAATATATTTATTGAGTTAGATTGAATTAAGTTGTCAGGCTTTCATTATATGAGATATAATATTGGCCGAAACTTATTAGGCTTACATAATCCTAATGAGTTTAGGATTATGATATTCTTATTCCTAATAGGTTTAGGATTAGGATATTCCTATTCCTATTAAAATAGGATTGTCCTATTCCTACTAAGAATAGGGATAAGGGCTTCTCTATAAATAGAGGGTTTATGTCTTATTAGAATATACACGAAAAGCCTTAACCACGTAGCCACTCATTTCTTTTCTCGAGAGAGAAAAATTGTGTGGCATTCTACAGTGTTTTAGAACGTGCTGGCACACATTAGCCACTGTCCGGATCGTTCATCCTCATGTGGATACCAGTAGAAGACGTTCGTGAGCTATAACGTCAAGATATCTGAAAAGAATCTCAATCTACATGTTTCAAGAGGTAATTCCGTACACCTCTTGTTATGAAATTTCGATTAACCAAGGCATAAGACCCGAAGTCCTATGGTCCATTCCATTGCATATTGTGCATTCCCAGTTTGTGTCGAATAACAAGGGCTAATGGTTCATCTTTATGAACAGACATGGCTAAAGCCTCTATTGTCTCATTTGTTGTACTCAAATTTTATTGCTTTTCTTCTTGAATGATGGAAGAATAAGCCTGTGCAACATCAGGTAATGGATGCATTAAAAGGATTGACCACGAACTGCACTATAAGACTCATTCAACCCCATAAGAAACTGCATCAGTTTAAGCCTTTTATTATCTGCTCCATAGGTACAAACAACATCATTATAAGAGCCTAACTCATCTCATAATTTTTTTAACTTCGCGTATTAAGCCGCAACAGGCATCTGATCTTGAGTCAAACGTGCAATATCTCTTTCATTCTAAAAAATCTATGGGGCATTGCTTTGAAAGAAGCGATTGCGAAGATCTTCCCAAACTTTGTGAGCAGTGTTATAGAAAATAACGCTATCTACAATATCAAATGTTAAAGAATTGAGGATCCAAGATAATAACATATCGTTGCATTTTTTCCATGCCACATTGTCTTCTGCTGTGGCAGATTGTACGTTGAGAGTTCCATCAATAAAACCTAATTTGGAATTTACATTCAAAGAGATGACCATAACTCTTTGCCAATTCAAATAATTGTCTCCATCAAGTTTACTCATCACCGCTTTGATATCATGAAAAAAGGGAAGATGAAAAAATATATTCTGCTGATTATTTGATAAAAACATAGAGCCAACATATATATACACAAAGAATCCCTATAATTGAGCTATTCTACTCCTATAATTCAACTATTCTAATATTTACAATTACAATATTTATTCCATTAATCTTGGGATACAATAAGATTTTTTAACATAATACTAGTTGAGCCTTTTAAATGTTGATTTTATGGCCAAGTTCATCAAATTTCTTTTATGTTTTTCAACTTTCAAGAAATTATCTCAACTCAGTTCGTTTGTATCCTAAGAACTAATTAATATGGTATTATTAGTGAATTATCATCCAAAACCAAATATATATTATTCAAAAAGTAAATACTATAAGATGTAATTTATTTCAAATATATAATTTACCAAATTTTCATATAATTAAATATTTAATTAATACTCATTTGAATTTAAGAAGAATAATAGTTTGTTTATCTGTAATAATCCAAATTAGTTAGTTAATGATAAATGAATGGTATCGTGATATTTAATATTAAAGTATAAATATTGATTTTTAAAAAAATAATAATAGTATATATAATTATGTATTAAATATTTAAATACATAATTATATATACTGTTATTATTTTTAATACATAATTATATATACTATTATTTTTTTTTAAAATTCAATATTAATACTTTTAGCGTGAACTCGTGTGGGATTAAAAATTTTAAATTTTGTGATAGTAATTAATCATATTAAAATATCTTTAAATTTTTTAAAGTATATTATGAATATAATAATAAAGTATGTTAATTAAATTTTAATATGTTAATATTTAAAAAAAACGCAGTACATAGTATTATAATCAAAAGTTATAATGTATTTGATAAATTATTAAAAAGTAATAATATTTAAAATATTTGTTAAGATTAAGTTCAATGAATGTTGAAATAATTTAACTCCTACAAATATAAAAACTAATTTTTATTATTTATAATCTAGTGATTTTTATTTTGTTTTATATTATGAATAAAATATAATAATTTAATATTTAATATATTTTCAATTTAATCTAATTTCTTTAATGCAAAATAGACATTGCAGAGAAGCATTATAAATACAAACCTCTTCTGTTCCTGAGCTAAACGACCTCGTACTGGTAGGTGTTGAAGGGCGTTATCCACTTGCATAGGAACTTAAAGCAACTGACAGCAGTCCTAGGAATCGGCTCTCCGTCAAAAGCTGAAATGAGCAATTGTAGATTCTTCGGACTGGACTCCACAGTCAATTCTCCATTGTTGGCCACCATTACTACCTCCAATACCTCTTTCAATGAATTATCACAGCCAAGGGCTCTCAAAATCCCATCTTTATACTTCAACTCTGTTTCCACACCCCTGAAACATGCAAAAACTAGGCCACTGGGAGCAGCGATAGGAATCGTTTGTTGCAGCTTAAATAACAGTAAGAACCCATGTCCTTGCTTCTTATTTTCGGTACAAGAGACTGTCCAAAGTTGTTATCTTGCTCTAAAAAGCTAGTTAATTTCGACTTATAAAGTTCATAGCTTTAGGCTGTTAAGTGTTTTTGTCTGAGAGTCTCAGACATGGGATTGCTATTACAGGTTCTAAAGCAAGTAGCCTAGGACATGCTGAGGTGGAAAACAACGTGGAGGAGGAAGTTGCTGAGGGGTACACTATAACCCAATTTTGTGACAAGATGATTGATGTGTTTCTGAATCAGAAGAAACGAGTGAAAGATTGGAGAAAGTATTTACTGTTCAGGGAGGAGTGGAAGAAGTACAGTGATAGATTCTACAGTAGATGTCAAACCCGGGCTGTCATGGAAACGGACGCTACCATGAAGCAAAAATTGATTTCACTTGCCAGCAAGGTGAAAAAGGTATATAAATCTTGGTCATTCTTCTGCCCTTCTTCCATTGAAATTTCTTCTTCGATTTTAGGTGTTTAATTTTGATGCTTGGTCAAGTCACTAGATAACAGAGGCTTGGATTTTTACTGTTTTGTAATGTTTTACTCAAACTGTAGAGAAAGTCATACTCTAACTTAGATATAGCATGGAAATCCAGGAGGTATTTACTTTCTTCCTCTTGCTTGTTTTCGGGTTTCCAAATGAAGGGTTGGGGTATGGATATTGATATCTTTTGGGATTAGAGCTTTCCCTGGATTTTTTGCACTCAGGAATGAGCATTGCAGATCGATGATGAAATGGAAAGTCACAGTCAGCTTCTTAAAGAAATTCAAGACAACCCTACAGACTTGAATGCAATAGTAACAAAGCGGCGCAAGGATTTCACTGGGGAGTTTTTCCGTTACCTCACTCTTCTTTCTGAAATTTATGACAGTTTGGAGGACCGTGATGGTAAATACTTGAGCACTTGTGATGTCTAATTTGTTTATCCTTTTGGTACAACTATCCAAAGTTCCTGTCACAAAATGTCTCGTTTAATCTGATGGTACCTTTATTTGGTGAACTAGCGCTAGATCAGTTCTGTTTGCTTTTCCTTTTCCATATCATTGTTGAGAGCAATATAAAGTCTTTATTCATTGTACTGAAACAATCATCCACAAAAAGCTGCTACATGTACACAAATATGATTTCATCATTAAAGGTTGGTAAGATGCACTTTGCAAGTTGAATTAGTGCATTGAAGTGTCATTGGCTCTAAAGTTTCCAATTGTAGCATAGAGCTTATACAATTATTATAACAAATGATCGATAACCCTTAAATAATGAGTTACTCCAGCTGTATTGGATATGGGTCAGAGGATGATACTTCCTTGTGATTTAGACTTTATATCTATGCTTTTTGAGAATGTTAATAAGAGACGTAATGTTTTTAGTAGCTTATGTTGTTCACTCGATGTAATATTTGTTATCTTTATCAGGGATTGCCAGGCTTGGAGCACGATGCTTATCAGCAGTCAGTGCCTTTGATAATACACTTGATTGTGTGGAGACATTAGATTCTGCCCAGGCCAAATTTGATGACATCCTTAATTCTCCTTCTTTGGATCTGGCGTGTGAAAAGATCAAACGCTTAGCGAAGGCGAAGGAACTTGATTCTTCCTTGATCCTGTTGATAAACGGCACTTGGGCGGCTGCAAAAGAATCCACTGCAATGAAAGAGGAGGTAAAAATGTTTATTTTGATGGACACTTCCCTTCCTGAATCCTTGTTTCTATATCTTATTACCTAACAGTATTGCTTATTTGATGAGCAAGGTACGGACCAAAATTAGAATATCCTCTCCACCTATACATGTTTCATACCTGCATATAACCTGGGCTGTCAACTTATGTGATGGATTCATTAATCATGGCCTCTTCAAAATTCACAAAATATATGTGTTGGATTCCATAACTTCTGTTGACTATGAAACTTTGTGAAATCTGATACTGATGAATAATGATAACTAAAAATAGTGCAAACCCAAAGAATATCTTCCGTTTCGGTAGCCTATTGGAAGCCTACTAGACATAACAAAATGAGCTTAATAAACCTTTCGTTTATGTATCATCATCGTTTAGACCCTATAAGTAGTTCATTCAAGCTCTTTAACTGTAGCAAGATAATACCAAAATAGCATTATTGGAACTGATCCAGTCATTGGTAAGAGACATGAATTGATGTGGCTTCAATACTAAGATGACTATGCCATCATTTCCTTGATATGATACTGGAGCCCTTTTGCATTCTTGTATAAATCTTTATAGGCTTTAGTACAATAAACCTTGGTTGGCCAATTGCAGGTTAAAGACATAATGTATCAATTATATAAAACCACAAAAAGCAGCCTTAGGAGTATGGCTCCCAAGGAAATAAAGCTACTCAAGTATTTGCTAAATATCGCTGATCCTGAAGAGCGATTCTCAGCTCTGGCAACAGCATTCTGCCCGGGGGATGACAAGGAAGCGAATGATCCTTATGCTTTATACACGTGAGTAATCTTCCCGATTATTCGCATCTTGTAACTTCGATTGGTCACCTCTTTTGTGTACTGTTTTTCCATCGTTTAATTTATTTTGTGGCTGTGCAGTACTCCAAAGGAGCTTTACAAGTGGATCAAAATCATGCTTGACGCATACCATCTCAGTAAGGAGGAGACAGACATTAGAGAAGCCAAGAAAATGAGTCAGCCTATTGTCATGCAAAGATTGTTCATCCTAAAAGAAACTATTGAGGAGGAGTACTTGGAGAAAACCACATTCCGAACAGAGACAGAGGAAAAGTCGAAATCTGAGGATTTGTAAACCGCATTCCAATTCTCACGTGCCTGTTATCGGTTGGAACTCCTTTCATGTGGTCTTGCTATCATTTTCCCTGGAAGTGATTTCGTGGTGGGAGTTTTTGTTTTCCAGAGACGTCCTCTTCATGTTTTGATCTATAAACAAAATTTTAAAGCTAAAGTCTGAAGCAACAAACTACAAAACCGACATACATAGGCATTCATGCACCTTCATATCTGTGAAATTGGTTTTGTTCTGAGCCAGTGGAGCTGGGAGAAATTTGAAGAACGGGTCTTCATGCCTTCTTGAGTCCGTCGGGAAGTTGTTCCTAGTAACTTTTTTCCTCTTCCGGACACTGAATACTTGGAACTTACTTTATTAGGCTGACCAGTTTTGAAGTTCTGAAACCAAATCATCTTTTAGTCAGTCACCAAAATATGTAAATTTTATCTAATTGCTTTAGCATTATATATCTAATCTACAATGTCAGAAAACTGGTTCAGCTCATATAAGCTTCTCATAATTTTCGATTCTTGACTTCTTGTGGACAAGTCCACTTGCAATGTCTGATTCCAGCAGCAGCAGAGCTGACAATTTCCACGAAAACAAATGAGATTACAGTTTAGATGAAAATTAGTTCCAACATCATTGGACTCTTGTAATCCTTTAAAACTATTAACATATCATCCGGCATGTAGTTTCCACTTGGAACTCATATCTGGTGTTTTCTTGGTTGCGTCCAAGGAACAACAGCCAACGTACGCATCAAAGGATACCTAGAAATGGCATCAAAAACTCATGTAGGCAAAAGTAGTTTCCTTTACTATGATCAGAAACTGTTTGTTTGATAATGACAAAGACCCTCTTACAATGATATAACCATAGCTAAAAGGAGATGTAGCAGAAACACTAAGTTCACACGTACTACATCTGAATGACTCCACTGTACTGCTCTTCTGTTCGTACGAACTACTAACCGACAACTCCTTGTACTGACACGCCTCGCTGAGGACATGAAGACCAAAACAAAAAAGGTGTGAGTGCTCGCTTATTGACGCACGTCTGTCCATCTTTAGTCACGCTTCTAAGCACTGTCTTTCAGTTTTCTAAATCGAGGATTAGGGGGAAAAAAAAGGACAGCGAACGCTTAGCTAGTTCGAGGGGTCAGTTCCAAGCGCACAAAATTACATTTTTATGCAAATGCAATAATGCATTGTTTGGGTTATAGATTTTTGGAAAAGACAACTAGATTCCATTTTCCCTGAAATTTCCATGATCTTTCAATCCTTTTTGGATTATCATGGGAAAAAAAAGCATTCTTGAAGTGACTTTGAAGGAATCGTATGTTCAATCAATAGAATACGAAAGAGTCAAATCTCTGTTTAAGTAATTTTGTATTTTGAATTATAGTTTTACAATAATTATTTTCTTAGGTAATAAAAATCTTCATCTATTTTAAAAATAATTTTGATCAAGTATTTTTATAACCCCCTAAGAGTGATTGAGTTGGTAAAGTGGAGAGTATGGGGTCAAAAAGTCCTGTGTTCGAATCTTCCTACTTATACATTCTGAATTTAGCATGTCGTATAGCGCTTACCTAATACGGAGTACCTGATTTACGTGATTTGCAGACTATTGTGTCAATCCGAAGATTTATTTAGTACGCATCTAAAAGATAACAGCTGCGAATTCCTCTGTTTAAAAAAAAAAGTATTTTCATAAGCTATTTAATTTAGTATAAATAAGGAATTATTCAATAATTTTATTTTTAGAAATTATTTGACTTACCAATACTTAAAGTTGATCCTTTCTTACTAAAAGGTCATAAGTTAAAGTTATAGAAACTGTCTTTTATAAAAATACAAAGGAAAAGTTGAGCACATTAAGACTCTCCTTAGACTCGAGCAAAGTGAACATATTTGTACACTTGGTAAAAATATTATTAAATAATTTTATTATTATTTAATTTAAGATTGTCATTAATTTTTTCTAAAAATTTATGAAATAACAAGAAGTTATATTCGATGGTTGGTAGTTACCCAAATGGATATAAGGTGATCTTCAGTTTCAAAAGGACAAAATGGTCATTTCGAGTTACTTCCAAAGGTAGTTTACTAGTCAGCTCAAGCAACTTCCCAACTATAAGTTACCTGTCCTTTTATTCACCAAGCCACATCAAACGAAAGCATCTCCGGCCAACCACGGAGCGCCTAAACAACCGTAAGATCACTACTTTTTCGGTTACTTCTAAATGCATACACACCCATTTGGCCAGTTTAGCAGTTGATGTATGTATGATGATAAACGACTGTACAAAAGCCTCAGGTTGTTAATGATTTGCTCTGCTGATCGGAGCTTAAGTAATTTTTTGTTAAGATTAATGTTTCACTAGTTCTTAGGTTTTTGGCACTATTTTGAATTTGTCGTTCTGGTGGTTCCTTTCATTTCCTTGGTTTTATCTGAAACGAAAGAGTTGATTGTTATTAATTTCTTTGAATATAGATACGGAGGTAGAGAAAGAGATGGAACAAGAGCAGGAGTGGCTTGAAGCTCAGAAGATTGCTATAAGCGTGGACCTTTTGGCTGCTGCAAAGCAACAGCTTCAGTTCCTTGCAGCTGTTGATAAGAATCGTTGGCTATATGAAGGCGCTGCGCTTGACCAGGTCATCTATAGGTATTGACTCTGTAATTGTTATTTCTTGGAGTTCAATTTGTATGACTTCATAAAGATTAATTATTTTACTTCTCTAGCTTTTCCACAGCTTGAATTAATTTCTGGAAGTGTTTTAGTTCCTAATTGGCAGATATTTCTCATTTGATCTACATTAGATTTCTGAGAATTGCAAATTTCAGATACAATGCTTGTTGGCTTCCCTTGCTTGCTAAACACTCTGACCCGTTAGTTGCTGAGGAGCCCCTGGTTGTTCCTCTTGATTGTGAATGGATTTGGCATTGCCACAGGCTGAATCCTGTAGGTTCCCACACATGCATGTATTTTGTTAGTTTGTGTATTTTTCAAACTAGTTAAGCTGGTTTTCATTTCTAATTATCCTGATAAGGAATGTTTCATGATTTTCTGGTTTAGGTAAGATACAAATCTGACTGTGAGGAACTTTATGGGAGGACTTTAGACAACTCTAATGTTGTATCTTCTGTTAAAAGAACTTGTTCAAGGAAAACTCGAGCAATTTGGAACAGAATGTTTCCAAGTGAGCCTTATGACTTTCAGTTGAAAGCTTTATCTACAGACACCAAGGAAACTTGTCAAGCAACTGAGAAATGGACCAAATATGATTTGGTTTCAGCTGTCAAAAGGCAGAGTCCTTTCTTCTACCAGGTGATAAAAGATGGTGTTTTTATTCCTGAAACTTTGATTGATTATTTGTTACTTGGTAATGGTAATTTTGGATAACAGTTTGTACTGCATTCTGCTACGATTGCTTAGCTCATAGTGGTATATCAAATGTATAAACTGCATGCTACTTCCTTATTTGATTCATTGGTTTCTCTAATCTCATATAATGTTATTAACTAGAGTAATCTTGAATCCATTTCTTATCTATTCCTGACATGTTCTTCCTATTGAAGGTATGGAGACCCCACATGAAAAATGATGTTTTTCTTCAAGAAGCTGTTGCCAGATACAAGGGATTTCTTCATCTAATCAAGAGGAACTGGGAAAGATCCATTAAACGCTTTTGTGTTCCAACTTATGATATTGATCTCATTTGGCATACCCACCAGCTGCATCCTGTTGCTTACTGTAAAGATGTGGGTGAGGCACTTGGTAAAATACTGGAACATGATGATATGGATTCTGATCGCACTAAAGGGAAGAAACTCGATTTTGGATTTTCCGGGACTACCAAGCAGTTTGAAGATACATTTGGAGCTAGATATTGGAAAGCAGGTGCTATGTATAGAGGGCCTGCCCCATCTCCTGTGACTACAACTCCCAATTCATCAAACATGTTGAGTAGAGAGACTGTAGCATTGAATGATGACCAAGGGCTAATTCAGATTTCAGAGGTTAAGCTTGTGGAGGTAATTAACATTTATGAAGTTCTTGATATCTTTTACTATGTTGTTGCGCCATTGGCTAATTGATATAAATGATTTAGACACCAGTACACGTATAGATTTTGAACAAACTAGCTTTTCTGTGGATGCCTCTTTATGAATTGTACTGCTTGAAGTCACCATGGTTGAACTATCTTCCGTTTATATAATGATTTCTTTTTCTTGATTAATGCTTCCCAGGTTCTTTTGGAGATTGTGGGAGTTAAAAATTTACCAGAGGGGCATAAGGGAAGCCTTGTTGTAACATTCAGTAAAAAGCAGCCTGATGCTTTCTTTAATGTTAAGCAGAAGCTCACTATCTTGTCTGAATCTGGAGAAAAACAGGTTGCTTCTTTCCAATGTGAACCAAAGGGAGAGCTGTTCTTTGAGCTTTTATCACACTCATCTTCCATCTTTCCAATAATCAAGGAATGTCAAACAATAGGTACTACTTCACTTTCTCTCGACAACATCATGAATCCAGCATCCAAACTTGCCATTGAAAAATGGGTGGAGCTGCTGCCTGTGTCTGGAAATTTGAGCTCAAAACCGACCAGCCTACGAATTGCTGTCTCATTTACTGTTCCAATCCAAGCACCACATGTACTACACATAGTCCATCCACGCACACTTTCAAAAAGTTCTTGCTTTTTCCCAATTACCGGAAGAGCTCCACATGCTAAGAGCTGGGCACGCATCTTTGATGAAACTGAAAATGAGCTGATTCGTCTGCAAATGAGGTATTCTTCTACCTAAGTCTCAGGTTACTGTGCAAGATCTCGACTACCTTTTACCAGTGCATATGCATTAAACTTTTTGTGTATGGTAGTGTGAACGTGCAAAATTGAGGTATTACTTCAATAGAAATGCTGAGAGTTTCACTGTTTTGGCTAGCAAGATTCCATATAGTTGACAGATAAAAACAGAATATTTAGCTGTTAACAATGTAGTAGAACTAGTACAGTGGTTAAGCATTTTTTGTATCTAAATGGTGATATTCATTTCCTTGATGTTTTTAATGTTCAAGGGACTCAACTAAGACTGGTACAAAAGGCCAAAGCAGAATTGATAAGCAAATCATTGGTGTTACAAAGTCTGGTCAAACACATGTGCTTGCAGATTATGTGGGAGCTAAGTGGTTGCTGATGAATTCGCAGTGGTCCCTTCAACGTGCAAAGAATTCCAGTGAAGATGGCCATCTTTTTGAGCTTGTGGGGCTTAGGATGGTAGATATCTGTTATCTTTTAATTTAGAGCTCTGTAGAAGTGTCTGCAAAAGCATTTTGTTGTGCCAATGGCCTGGCTAGGTAGCTGTAAGTATAATAAATAATTATCAATCATCTGATAAAGAATCACAGTTTTATTACTTCATCGTCGGGTCTCTTTGAAAGGGATCATATAGAAGACCAGAGACCTGACACTTCAGAAACTAGAAAATTGTAACTGCATGACACTACTATCCGCTTATTCCATTTATCTTTTTTCGGATAGAACACATTCATTGGCCTTTGACAAAGCATAAAAGGGCCCCAACATTTTGTTCTGAATTTCTGTAGGTATCTAATGTCTATTCTAACTTCCCTTCTTGGTACAGGTTAAACTTTTTGGTGGTAGAAGGTTGGATTTTGACACCAAGCACTGCGAAAAGCACCAAAGAGAACAAGAATATATAACTGCAGTTGAATTTTCTGCAGAAGATCCATACGGCAAAGCAGTGGCGTTAATTGACATAAAGTCAGGATTCGTCAAGGTACAGCTCTGCTGTCTCGTGAAAAATTGGACACAATTTACTGTTAGATAACGACTAGCAAAGCCACATATGTTAACTTGGAGCAACCAAACTGTTTGTAAAGAAAACATACATTCAGGTTGTCATAAAGAACAGAAAATGTTCAATTAAAAGATCTTTACTTTCTTTTAGTATCCAAAAACAAAAGAAAGCTTATAGCTACAAATAGCATCTATCCCTCCCCCTTAATCCCAACCAATTTCCACCACTGTAATTTTATTGTCTAGGCACCTTCCTGTCTACCCTATTGATTTGAAACCAAATTCACAGGTGAAGGAAGAGTTGTTTGTGTTGCCTGGGATCATATCAGCTTTCATACTTTCTGACACTATGAGGAAGGAAGGATTGAGCAGCACGATAACTAACGAAGAAAATCCGGAGGAGGGAAATGATTTGACAGAATATGCCGATAAGTTTCAGGAACCTACTCAAACCAGCCTGACAACTAATGAAGGAAACAAAATAGACTTAAATGTGAATTTGGCTCAAGAAAATGTGGTGAATAAAGAAGACAGTGGCAGTCCCGTTGTTGGATATGGTGGGCGATATGAAAGTATGGTGAAGAGTAGTGGATGTGGAGGTTGTGGTGGAGGGTGTGGCGGAGGGTGCGGAATTATGGTGAAAAGTGGTGGATGTGGAGGTTGTGGTAGTGGATGTGGTGGAAGTTGTGGTGGAGGGTGTGGAAGTATGGTGGAGGGTGGAGGATGTGGAGGCTGTGGTGGAGGTTGTGGTGGAGCCTGTTCAACTATGCTGAAAAGTGGTGGATGTGGAGGCTGTGGTGGAGGTTGTGGTGGAGCCTGTTCAACTATGCTGAAGAATGGTGGATATGGAGGTTGCAATGCTGCTTGTGTGGACAACTCAGGGGTGGAGAAAAGCAACAGTTGCGGTGGTTGTGGTGCTTCTACTCGTGTAGACACGGTTCAGGATGGCGGATGCAGTGAATATGGTGTTGATTTGCACAACTCCTGCGACGATGTTTCCTTCAAGGAATCACCTATCTTCACTAATGAGGCGGTACCTGCTTGATTCCTATGCTTGCCAATGACGGTTACTAGGACTTCAAGTGTCAGCTATTATATCTATCTCATATATGAGTATATGCAATACCAAAAATAAACCTTGAATGATGTTAGCTGATATGTGACATCATTCATCAGTGATGGATTTAAAGGGATGTAAGTATTAGTTCAAGAATGGAAGTGTCTTTCTTCTTCTGATTTAAGTCCTTTTCGAATCGTTTTCGACACTATTTCTCCTTTAAGTCGGAAACGGAGCAGTTATTTCCGACAAGACTCAGTTAAAATAATCCAAAACAATGACACTTCTAGAATTCCAATCTTAGTTCTCAACTAAAAATGGAAATGTTTAATGCTATAAATAAACAAAGGGTACATAAGACTGATGAAAATTGCAAGCTATAAATATAAGTATGCAGGTTTGTGTAACCAACCCAGCTTGCAGGGCCTTGTTGTTTACATTCGTTCAAAACTGGAAAACTTGTCAACGGAAGCTCACTGGACCCTCCTTGCTTTCTTCGTATTCTTTTCTCCTTCCATTACCAATTTATGGTTGCTTCCATTTCCGATCATGAAGCTATTGGATTCATATGTGCCATTTTTTGTCTGAACTTATCATCCTTTTCCATTGCAGGTTACTAAATGGATGCTTCTGGGACGTTGATGTTTAACTAGCTCCTTCCCCAATTTACAGTCCAATTATGGAACTGTATAGTGAATATGAAACTATATTAAGAAAACTGAACGTGTCATTTGCAGGTTGACCTTATTATGAAAGTGTTAATCAGAGGTGCTATGGTCTTGATCTATGATTATAGACCGTGTTCGCTTTGATTGGACCCAAATTTAAATATTCAAATTTATTACATTACTTAGAAAATTAGGGTTGAATTAGATAAAGATCAACCAATCAAACATAGCTCAGCTTGCGAACATGGATGATGGATCCGACCCCTCAGCATAATTTAGCCAACGAACAGGAAAGTAAGGTAATAATATCCTGTAGATATTTTGCAACAACTCAATAGCCTACAACCGACTAGCTAATCAAAACAAGATGGTGATGGGAAGGCATAGAGTTTGAAGTTCTGCATTCCATCATATTGGATGGCAACGCTGCTTGAATTGGGAACCATGACAGCAGGGACTATGATTAGCTTTACTATTTTTACACTGTTAAAACGAAATTAAAGCTAAGGCCTTGGATTCTTGAGAATAAATAGGTTAGTACATACCAATCAATGTTAGACAGGGCCTCGAGTTCATTAGTTCATGCATCACACCAATTCCAATACTGTGTGACCTTTTCCTTGAACTTTCCAAAAGAGAGTGAATGACAAGACACCAGGATGTGTAGATCTTCATCGTAGGATAGGACTTGCAAGAAGCTGATAACGACAGCTAACCAAATAACTCTGCCAAGTCACTAACATACAAGCTACTGTTGTTTGCTTCCATATACCGTTTTGTTCAAATCAACAGGCTCGAAAGGTTCATTTTGTCCAAATTAATTCAAGCCAGGACACCCCTGCCAAGCTCAAGCTCAGTCCAAAACCGATCAACGTAAATATTAATCCAATTCAGATTGAGTAGATAGAATCAGGTGGTGTCTTGCTGAACCAAACCCAAAAATTCATCCTTAATCTCAAGATTAGTCTAAGGTCCGTGTCACCAATGCCAATACCGAATAGACATCATGCAAAGGCGGAGAAAGTGCAGAAAGCAAAGATGAACTCAAAATGTGCAATTTGATGACAAAAGATAAACTATATATAAGACTGCGATACAGAAGGAAGTATATGCAAAATTCAGTTGCAAATGAAAGCCAATCTTTTCATTTTTGGCTCCACTTTTTCATATTGTGATATTGTCATTCTCTTCGGCTGCTGTACATAATTTCCTTCTGTGCATAAAAGCACCAGGTGGGTTCTTCTATTTGGTTTGTTACAAGTACAAGATTATCCCCTTACCCTTCCTATCTCCTGCTGCTATAAACTCCACAAACCTAAACACTGCTCAAGTCAAGACCTACTCTTCTAAGCTATCTACCGGTTGAGCTACTACTTAGTTACATCTACTTCTCCTAAACAACTCTACTTTTAGTCCATTGTTTTTTTACACTTGTACAAAACAGATCCAAATTTTCCCCAATACAAAATGGATCCAGTTCCTGCACATACCTCTTCCAATCCTGGACATCAACATCCAATCACTCTGCATCTTCAATTACATTCACTCGCTTTTAAGTCACCGAAACTTTGTTTGCTTCAATAAACGGTGACCGTACACTGTCTGCATTAGAATCGTTTCCTGAGGAACTACCTGAATCTGAACCTGCGAACACAAGAAATTGATACCCAGATTGACTTAATCATCTAATCAAAACAGATGCTACCCAAACTGCCACAGTAAACACCAGAGAAGCATAGATTTGGCAAAATTTTAAGACTTAATACCACTAGAAGAGGAGCTATCACTACTGGAACTTGACCCACTAGACCCACTTGATTTGCCGCTAGCACAACCAATATCAACATCTTTCTCGATCTCCACCGGTGGGTAGTTCTCAAATGGTATATCCTCTCCAATGTCCACATTCTCCTCCATAACCTTGTGTTCCACATCCACCTTTTCAATATCTGAAGCCTATATATTAAAGTTAACACCAAGAGAAATAAAATCACTAAACAAACGTTGAACTCAGAGCAACCAGATTATCAACTTGAAACAACAAATATGCTCCATTTTTAGTTTGAAACGCGATTACTGCGAAAAAGACTAAACTTTGATTTACCTGTGTGATATGGGCAGGTGTGATGTGATTCTGAATGAGACCCTGACGCCTAATCTTGCTCATCATCTTCTTGTAGTTGCAAACAAGTCTATCAAGCTCCCATAGAGTCTCAGTATCGAGAACCTCCATATCAAGTTCAACTTCATCACCATCCTGATATAAACGCCCATTTCTCTTCCTCACTATATACAAAACTTGGGTCATCTTATCCTGAGGCAACTCCTCCAATTCCTTCCCAAGTTTCGCCTTTTCTGGATAGGTCATCTCCCTTTTGTTTGGATCCTTCGCTTTAGGCTTCGGCAACTTTCCCGATCTCGGCTCCACCACCACATGAACCGGCGCTGTTGGCCTTTCCGGGACCTGTTGGACCTGAATAGGGTTGACCAATACAGATGTCGGTTGGGTCAGACTCTGATTTGAGCCAGAAATTCTATACTGTTCAGCCTCGAACTTCTTGTACGCAGGATCGAACATCTCATTGAACTTGGCCAACAACTGGCGTGCCATGAGGTGTACCTCATGCTCCTTGGGGTTGTACGTCATCGCATTGTCGAAAGTAAGCCTCACGTCGTCAGCAAATTCGAGCGGAGATTTGTAGACATGCGTAACGAGATTCAATTTCACGGTGCCAAGATCCATAGGCTTTTTGATGATCTGATGATAATCGAAAAGCCCCAATTCCACTGTATCCACAGGCTTGTTGAAAACCCATGAGATCTTCAACTTCATTAACTTCATCAAGATCTGCCCGCACCTTCTCATCATACTACTAGTCACTTTCTCGGTTAGAGGATCAAATCCCGTTACCACCCGTTTCGGGTCGGGTCCTGCTAAAAAAGGGTTGCTTCGTTTGTATCCATGACCCGAAACTTTGATCTTGTTTTCTGCAGATTTCGGAGTAGCTCTCAGCTGTTTGGTGTTGAAGGGGCCGTTTGGCGGTGGAGAGAAGTGGGCCACCGGGCGAACGAGTCGAGGCTCCATCTTAAGAGACTCCAACCTGGCTTTAACAGCTCGGACCTGCTCAAGCTCCGAAACCAGACGCCTCTTCAGCTCCTTAAGCTCGCGCTTGCTGCATGCGCCGAGATTGTACGTCACGTAACCTCCACGAGATGTCTGGTCAATCAAACCGTTGAATCCTCCTCTCGCGAACTTCTCCGGCGGCGGAGACGGTTTTCTCCGGCAAAAATGCAGGTTGCTGGAAGGATCATGGTTGTTTACAAACATGTCGGAGTTCGATACAGGCTTGGGAATCAATTTCTGGCCAGAGCTGGCCCTGAAAAACGAAGCATTACCACTATCGACACCACCAGCGCCGTGGTGGTTGGCGTGCTCAGCGGCGACAATGTAACTCTGAACACCGGCAGTGCCACTGGGGCTTTTGCCAACAAGAACGTCGGCACGGGCAAAGCGGTCAATGTTTCCGC
>JANZXR010000170.1:31487829-31499402 GCA_027575705.1 Erythroxylum echinodendron | reverse complement strand
GCCGACGCCATGTGGCCCTCGGGTCGGATCCTTCAATGGTCCGAAATCATAATTCTTTCGAAACATAAAGAACTTAAGAGCACAGGGAGGGAGGGAGGGAGAGAGACAGAGAGAGGTGAGGGCTTCGACCCTCCTCACCTAAGACGAGGAACTCAGGGACGGTGATGACGACTTCTTAAAGGCGATTCAGATCTGCCCGATGACGTTTCGGGCAGGACATACACCGTCGATTCACAATCAGACGGTTCGTGATGGTTTTCTAGTTGCCCGTTTCCCTGTCTCCGCCACCTGTCACGGATGGTCGAGATCCAGATTCTTAGTACACGTGACTATATGTAGACCGTTAGATGGACGGTCCTTGAGGGCGCCTCGTGTTGGGAGCGATTTGTTTGAAACAAGGAGAGAGTGGGAAACCAAAATTTCAGCTGAGTGGGAAATGAAAACTGAAAAGAGCGAGAGAGAAAGAGACAGAGGTGCCGGCAATGAGACTGATGACGTGGAAAAGTAGGCCCGGAGTAGAAACTGGCGATAATATCTAAAAATCGTATGACGTACTTTGGTGGTATTTGATAGAATCTTGTCCCGCCAAGAACCAGAGAGGTGGGATCCAGTTTCTGCCAGCTCAGCACCCAAAATCCTGTTGTGGCTCCACGTATGCATTTGGAGCAATTTTTTAACGCATGGTCTTAATAATTTTTTGTTTATGGTTTTAAGAAGCAAAAAATTAATAATTAAAAAATTAAAACAGTCCGCTTAATTATACTTTAAAATTTTTAAATTGAGAAATTTTTAATTCAATTTATTTTAATATTTCAATTAATTTATTAATTAACTGATCAATTTTATAAATTAATTAATTTTTATAAATTAAAATTAGTTATTTTATTTTATAATTTTTAATTAAAATTTTATTTTTTGTAGCTATGAATAATCTAGTTTTAATTATATTTTAAATTACCTAATTTTATTTAATCTTTTATCAATTTTATAACACCTTATACTAATTAATTTTTTAAACTTTAAATCTTTTATCTTATTAATTAAATTTTCAAACTAATTTTTATAATGATAAAAAAATAGTGAATTTAGTGATAAAGTCTTGTAGGCTTTAATTCATTGTCTTCATGATGATGTTTGGATATTTACATATTCTGAAATGATTGGAAACAATACAATGTTATGCTTTAGTCTTGGATCAAATTATTTAAATTGCTAATACTTTTATTAAAACAATATAATAGATTTATAATAATTCACATGAAAAAAATATAATTTTGCTAATTTTAATGTAAAATAAAATGTTATATTATTTTTAAAATTAGTTAGAGATAATTAACTCTATGTTTTTTTTATCAACTTTCCAATTAGATTAATGATCTTAAAATTCAATTAAGTACTCTGGTTCAACACGTTAATAAATACAAACAAATATAACTTTAACTTTTAAAAGTAAAGATAGCAAAAAGGGTCGGCTTGTACGGCCCGACCTAATTTTGACTATATTTAATTGAGTCACAGGTTGATTATGGTCAGTCCGACTAAGTCACGGGTTACTCCTGACCGAGCCTGACTTGACTATATTGACATCTCTAATAAAAGTTCACACAAACATTTATTTGTGAACTTGTTTATAACTATTTTATGGACACATCTATTAAATTCATTTATGATGTCTTTGACTAATAAAAGGTTGTATATTTTTATTTTATGTAATGAATAAGATTGAGAAGTCATCTACACTCCTAAGTAATTTTTATAAACTTTATCAAAGAGTGATAATTATTTACTTGTGAGTAGTCAAAAAAGGAAATAATTAAGAGAAATTTCACAACCAACAAAAAAAAATCATTTATATATTAATATTTTATATTTTATAAATAAAATTAAATCATTTAAATAATTGTATGTAATCATGAATATGATAATTTAAATAATAACCATTATAACATTGTAATTAAATATTGATATATTATTTATTTAATATCTATATTTAAATATAATCTTTTAAATCTATATGAAACAAACAAATTTTACGAAAACCTCTTATTTCTTCACGTATTTAATTACTTGCATGTTTGATAAATTATAATTATTTTATTTTAACCTTTTATCAACTTTTCTTTTTAGCACTTCTTCTAAAAAAATCATAAGAAATATAACCAATATCAATAATTTTTGACATTAGTTACTAATAATCTTTCAATGTGATACGAACAAAAAATATAATAGCAATAATTTAATTTTTCACGCTTTTTACATATAAATACAAAAAACACTTTAGTTGCATTGATGTAAATGATATTTATTGATATAAAGAAATAAAATTTAAATTTTACTTAAAATATTTGTACAATTATTAATTTGTAATGTATAATTTATATATATATATATGTGTGTGTGTGTGTGTGTGTGTGTGTATGTATGAATTTAGAATATTATATTATGAACTTAAAAGACATATTTTAGAAAGTTCAACAAACTTGCATTAGAATAATTATTGTAGGTGAGATTTTACTAAGTCAATTTTTGAATAAAAATAATGTCTCTTCAATTAAGTATAGTATTAAAAGAAGATATTGCAGATATGAGCTATAAATCTTCTTTTTAATATGAAATGGACTACTTTAATAATTTTTGTAAATTATTTATTAGAAAAGTAATCAATGCTAACGGACTATATTTTAATTGTATGTTTAATGCCTTTTGCTTGTTTATTTGAGAGTTGATTTTGTTTTTAGTACTTAAATTTTTATATCTTCATGTATGTATATATTTTCAGTTTCATGTGCATTTTATAGGTTATAGTTCTCATGCATATACATATATTGTTATTTTTATACAATGATGTACTTGCATTGGTCTGATCTGTTTGTTTTTGGTTTGTTGTGTTTGTTCTTGTGTTTGTTTTTGTTGCTTGTGTGTGTTTGTTTGTGTTAGTTTGTTTGTTGTTATTTGTTTTTACTCTTACCTTAGTCAGGGGTCTATCAGGAACTAGTCTTTGTATCTCTATCGGAGATGCAAGCATGACTGCATACATGTTACTCTCCCCATACCCTGCTTAAGCGAGAATTTAGGTATGTTTAGTTTTGGTTTGATTTGGGTAATTGTCTTTATAAATCAAAAGGAGAAGAAGTCGAGTGGAGTCAAGGCAGAAAATCGAAGTATTGAAGATGTTTTAGAATGACATGCCAATGTGGGACTTAAACACAATCGTACGAGGGACTGTATAAGTCACTATAACCATGTATAAGTTTGAAAGATGCTATTTTGTTCGTATTGAGGTCAAACACACCCGTGTAGAGATGGATGCAGTTGTGTCCACAAACTATGTAAGTTATTGGAATTATAGCGTTTCATGACTGTTGAACAGTTGCGGTAATATTGACAGACACGGTCACTAAAGGGGATTCATTACTTAGGTCATGCTTCTTTGATTTAGTTAATCTTTGTGTGATCTAAATTCTTGGTTATTACTTGTGTTGAACTTTAATTTAGTTTTATCATTAGAATTAAACAATAATCTTATTTGATCGGTTAGATAATAGAATAGCGATAATTGTTAGTATTTATAGTCTCTATAAGATTGATAATCGATATTCATCATCACTATACTATAGTTCGATAGGTGTATTTGCCTTTGAGATTTATAGGATGGGGATGTCGCGTTTATCAACTTTTGATGTCGCTGCCGAGAATTAGAACATTAGGAAAGTTTAATCTAGCCATTTATTTTATTTCATTTCTTTTATGCTTTTTTAAGCTTTCTTTCTTAATCTTGTGTTTGTGGTCTATTTTCAGAAATTGAGTATTCATAGTTACAGAAATATACATAATAGAAGGATAGAGAAAAATGTATTCTCAGGAAGAATATAGTATGTCATTCATTACAACAGTTTTTAAAGCTTAAAATGAAAGGCATGTAGGGATGGTAATTATGACCTGCCCAGCCTGACTCAACCCAACTTCGACTTGGTTGGCCAGGTCACCAACCGAGCTTGTTTGGCCTCACTGGGCCACGAGTTAGGTTAGGGTCAAGTTTGTCCTGACCCATAGCCTAACAGGAAGGTACAAAATGATGCTGTTATTTATTTTTTATTTAAAAATAATAAAGTTAGGTCAAGTAGCTCGTGGGTCGAGCCTGGTCAGGGTAAGAATGACTCGGGCCTGACCTGGCCTATGGCCGTCCCTAGAGGCATGGTGACATCTACTTAAAAGATCGACCAATATTTATGATGTATTGTAATATTTGTAAAGTTATCACCTTAATCTTAAATTTCTGGACCATACATGTGGGGTATCCAATGTGCATTAAGAATTGACCTTAAGATACCTCATACGAGCATACTTATAATCTACAGTGGAGCAAGTATTATAACTTCGAATGAAAGGCCAAGAACGACTAGGCCTGACCCGGCCCATTGCGGTCCCTGGAAGTATGGCGACATCTACTTAAAAAATCGATCGATATTTATGATGTGTTGTGATATTTGTAAAGTTATCACCTTAATCTTAAATTTCCAAACCATACATGTCAGGTTATCCAATTTGCATTAACAATTGGACTCAAGATACCTCATATGAGAATACTTAAAATCTATAGTGGAGCAATTATGATAACCTCGAATTAAATGGTTACGTTTCATATGGATTTTTATAAGAATGGCAACAAGAGGAGAATCAATGTCTTAATGATACCCTTCTAAAATTTGCCACTTGCAACCAAGAGTACCCTCCAAAAAACTAAAGAGCAAGATGTTTTATTTGTATACACCAAGATAGGTTTAAGGAATCATGTGAATACAATAACTTTGTGAAACTAATTAATTATTTATTTGATATATTTAATAACTTTTGTTATTAAAAATTGATCAGTTTATTAATTCATTGATCAATATTTGTAAATTAATCGATTTTATATATTAAAATTAATAAATTAAATTTTATTTAATAATTTTTTCAATTAAATTTTAATATATTAAATATATAATTTACAATGACCAATATTAAAGCAAAATTCGAGTTAGGTTCGCCAGAAGTTAATCTGAGACTCGATCCGAAAGATCCAAACAATTGGCCCACTCCCTCAAATCATTAGCGTCTTTGAAAAATTTCTTAAAATGGCGTTATTTTGGATGACATGCTCAACAACTTAGGCTTGAACTCGGGTTGATGCAAGTCTGCCCGTACTTCAAGCCGAGCGCATGTCATAGGTTTCTAGTCTTGGGTCGGACAAGCAACGAACTCGAGCTGACCTGATCTATTGGAATCCTGAAGGAGATACTGGTAGCCCTCGAAAGCTTGATCTGGGAATTGAGCAGTCAACATCCAGGGTACAGAGAAGAAGCTTTTGCAACTCCTAACTTGGCTAAAGGTTATTCTCTGCCAGGCCAGACATGGGAGCTATCAGAACAATACGCAACAAAAACTTCAAAAATCATAGTTTAATTAGATGGTTATTGGTCTTTCAGAATCTTACTGACAGGCATTTCACTTCATGTTATATTCCGTGATCAGGGACCTACCATGAAATCCTCAACAGAGCATCTAGGAACACAATATTTCCAGGACATAACAAAAGCCAGGTATTAGAATATTCATCACATTCACTCGAATAGATTATGCAAATCCGGAAAACAATATGAAAGCTTTTGCAAATCCTGAAACAATATGCAACATTTTGCAGGACAAAGCACTGTAACAATCAATGCCACCTTAGCTGCGGATGCAACTATTAAGCTTCAAGTGAAACAATATGTTCAAGTTCTCCTAATAATAGAAAATGATCGCCCAACAGCATTATTCTCTTTCCTTGCTCGTCTGCAATGCTCAGATGTTCACAGGGATCAACCAAAATGCTGGTTTCAGTGGATCCATGAGAAACTGTGTGTACCCTGTCAAATCCAACAAGCTGTTTTTTAGGAGTTCCTGCAATAACTTTTGGAACTCTGGAAAACAACATCACAACATGGCTTCCATCCATATCTCCAACGTTCATTACAGAAATTTGAACATGGAATCTCAATCTATCGCAAGATGTCATCCCATCAACATGTAAATAACGAGGTTTTTCTCCTATCTGGCTAAAATTTCTCATGCTAGAAGTAACTGACAAGGATTCCGATAGGCTTAGTTTTTCTGGGGCTGACAAGAAACTGTAAGTGAAATCAGTGTAGCTTAATCCCTGACCAAATCTGTAATCTTGATTTCCGGTGTAGAAACGGTAAGTTCTTCCAGGATAACTACGAGAACGATCTGGTCGCATGCTCATATCATTCATGGGAACCTTGGTGAATGACTGAGGATACCAAGTAACTGGAAGTCTCCCGCCTATATTTTCGCATCAAGTATCAGATCAAATTTATACTTTAATCAATTATGCCATCAAGTGCTAAATGTAGTTCAAGATCTTCATGAAAAAATCAATACTTTTCCTATCTTATAAAAGACCAACAATTACAAACCTGGGTTGTAGTCACCAAAGATGATCTCTGCCAGTGCATTTGCACCAGCTTCACCAGGATACCCAATCCAAAGAATGCTAGCAACCCTTGGATCATCTTTGGCAAATATACATCAACTAGTCCTCCATCGGTAAGGACTAGAACCACAGGCCTTTTACTTGCTGCTGCAACAGACTGTACCAACTCCATCTGTTTACCCGGTAAGAGAAGACTAAATCGATCGTGATATTCAGTTTCTTGAGATAGATCGAGGCCAGTGACTATAATTACAAAGTCAGATCTTTTGGCAACAAGTATTGCCTCATGGAATCTAGCAACTGAATTGCACGGCACATCCTTGCAACCAAATTTATAGGTTGTTCTTTTCACATAGGCTTTGAGTCCCTCAAATATACTCTTTGGAGTGCATGAATACCCTACATGATCCGGAACTCAACGACTTATTAAAGTAAATTACCTAATTATCATGTACAAAGCAGAATACTTAAAAGTTTCTATCTATAGTTGCATGTTTGTGACAAAGTTCAAAAATGTTCTGACAATCACTCATCAATAACATAGAATATAAATGAAGTTCTTGGCTGTAGGAGGCAATTTCGTAAGCTTGATCTGCAGTTCAGCCAAATTAGAAGCAGGGTTGAATTGGAGTTCAGCCAAAGCTAAACAGAAGGTTTTTACCTGTGTAGTCACCACCCAAATTGCTTGCATTATTTGCCAGAGGGCCAATAACAGCCAATGAAGAAACATCATACTTATGCAAAGGCAAAAACTTATCATCATTTTTAAGAAGCACAATCCCTTTTCTTGCTCCTTCAAGCGCTAGAATCTTGTGCTCCTTGGTACAAACGTCTTTAGGTCCCAGTTCAGCAAACTGCCCTTTTCTGCGATCTCCATCGAACAGGCCAAGACGAAGAAGAACCGAGAAAAGATTGAGAAGTGCTCTATCTATATCCTGCTCTTGCAGTTTACCCTTATCAACTGCAGATTGAGCATGTCGAAGTACATATGTCCCACAATTAATATCCATTCCTACAAATTAGCAACAGCTCTTGACATAACTACTTTATAATTGGTAAAAATACCAAATAGATTTGCTGGAACAAATATCCAAACCTGCTTTAAGAGCAATAGAAACAGCACCCTCAGGACTTTTGGTGTAATTCTGAAATTCAAAAATTGTGGCCACAGCATCACAATCTGAGGTAATATATCTGCACTCCACAGCGGGTTGCATACAATACAAATGCAATTCATCAAATCCTAAATCATATTTTCAGCTCACAGTAAATAAATGTCTCTCGAAAATCTTTACCCCTTGAAGCCCCACTCTGTTCTAGCTTTCTGTAAAAGATCTTTATTAGCACAGGCTGGAACCCCGTTAATTTGATTATAAGAGCACATTAAGCAGCTGGCTTTTCCTTATTGTATACAGCTTTTAAATGGAGGTTGATATGTGTCCTCCAAATCTTGCTCGTTAACCTGTAAAGTTGGAGTGGATTAGCTCAATCTCTTTGGTAAAGTCAGATCAGCATTTCAGTTCTTAGACACCTACAACCATAAATCAAGCTTTAGAAACATTATTAACCTAGAAAGTTTTCCTCAAAATCAAAATTTTCCCTTCAAACAACATTAGACTAAAGCCCTTCTTAGAATTGACAAACCAACACTTCACCATAGTTATCCTTCCTTAATAACAATCTTAAAACCAACAAATATAAAAAAGATAACTTACCACAGCATCAAAGCTATATCTACTGAAGTTTTCTCATTGCTCCAAGTCATAAGCAGTAAAATGTTTGCAGCATGCAGAGAGCACAACCCCATCATCACCATCTCCATCAACATCCTGCATTAACGCCCAACGCTCTCTAAACCCATAACTACCATAACCAATAACACTACTCACGTGGGCATTTTGAAAACCCCTCACAAACTCAACAGCATAAGCAGAGGCCACCATTGGATCTTCACCAGGAGTTTCTTGACCTCTGCCCCATCTGGGGTCTCTAAAGATGTTAATATTAGGTGCCCAGAATGTCAATCCTGCTTGACCAACATTATACATTGCTCTAGCCTCAACACCAATAGCTGACCCGACCAAGAACCAAAGACTCTTGTTAAAAGCAGCAGCACTAACAATGACTTGAGGGAAACCAGTGGCTGCAAAGATGGGACCTTTAGTGAAGGACACTCCAGGACCATTGGTAGCAATTCCATGTAGAGACTCCGACCACCATTCATAAGGTGGGATTCCAAGTCTTGGGATCCCAGAGGCATTGTCTGAGAGCTGCGTTATCTTCTCTTGGAGGGTCAACAGGAAGACTAGAGACTGAGCTCTGTTGCTGACAAGTAAAGACATATTGCAAAAGGTATAGGAATTGTAATTTGGTGGTTCACATGGGAACCTAGGACTCACTGGATTGGCTGCGTAGAGGTGCAGATAGAGGAAAAACAGAAGGAAGAAGATACGTTTGCTCTGACCGTGAAAAGTCATCGCGTTGGGGGTTGAAAGTTGGTTAAGGACATGTTCGAACGCTAAAAGGGTTAATTAGCCCCTAACGTTTTCACGAATGTATAAAATAAACCCTAACATTTTAAAGCGTTCAAATTGAATCTTAAAATTTATCAGACGTTTAAATAAGATCCCAAGGTTTAGAAACTGTTCAGATTGGATTTCGAGCACTGAAGCTGTAAAGGCATCGTCAATCATCTTCTTACGAGGTCCATTAAATGCTAACATAATTTTTTTTCAGTTTCGCTTGATGTGGGACCCACCATTGCTGATGTGAACATGCAGGTGAGTCCCACATCAACTCCAAAAATGTTGCGTCTTCTATTACGTCAGACACAACGTTTTTGGACAGAAACATTGTGTTTTAATAAGGCCAAACGCAATTTTGCGACAAACACACCGTTTTCTTCTTGATGGATCGCATACGCAGCAGAAATAAAAATTGCAATCTTATATAAATCTATTGCATTTATATTCATAATAATAATAAGAACAGGCAAAATACCTGAAATTTAAAGATTAATTGATACGAACTTCGAAACTACGAAATCTCTATATGCTCCACACCGAAAAATGTCTCACTTTTAACACTTGATATGGCTATAAATAAATTTGAAGAACCCTTTCTTGTGAGTAGAGAAAACAATTTTCTCTCAAACTTTTCTCTTGTTTATTTGTTTTATATGACTATCATATAAAACTGAATAACGACGTATATCTCTATCTTTACTCTCCTATAATTTTTTTTATCTCTCCGCACAAAAACGAAAAGAACAAGTCTCATTCATTTTTTCTCAGTTTTTCATGCACTTTATTCTCCATAAGACCAACACAACTCTTCGTTGTACTGTTACAACGTTTCTTATTCATACAACCAACGTAAACAACGTTTACATACAACGTTGTTTCGTTTTTTTAATAATTATTATTATTTATAAAATGAAATAAAATAAAACTATTTTATTTTATTCACCTATTTTATACAAGAGAATTTTTAATATTAATTATATTTTTGTGTTAGTAAAAAAAAATGTCATATAGATTATTTAATAAATTATATCATAATAAATTAAATAATCATAAACAGGAAATATTACACTTGTAAGTGTGTGACCACATAGGTTCATCACCAAGCCAGTAGTAATTAATCCAATTAATTACTAATCAAGGTTGGCTTCTAACAACACTCCTCAACGACCGAATAGTGTGAATTAATAACCTTACAAAAACAGAACCTAATTAAGGATAATGTATTATTACCTTCCATCATTACAACTCCGGATTATCCTAAGGTATGGTTTAATTGTCAAACCTAATAGATAACCAATTATGCTACATGTCGATAGTTAATAATTGGTAATGACTTAGAAAACTCCTTTTCTTCACTCATTCAATCGCCCTGGACAAGATCTTGAAATAACCATTAAGATCAATGACAACATAGAGCTCAAACTCATTACTTAGAGTCGATGGATCCCATCTTGACTCATCACTAACCAGATAGGTACTTCATTATATCCAGTGATCATTCAACTAACATTTTACACACTTGGTGTCCGACATCAAAACATAATAAGTGACCTATTGATTAATATGATGATCTTAGGTCAAAGGTAAAATATAAATTTAAATCCTTATTAGAATATCCCACTTGACAGTTTATAGGTAATATTAACCATTATGAATTCTCAGTTTGGTCAATTTAATGATCATATCTCCATATGCATCATCTATATATGTAACTTAGTAAATGAGATCTACTAATATCTATCCAATAGATACTATTACATATATATTGATCTAACCAGATCATTAAAGTCCTTATTTGATGATCCTATGATCAAAAACAATTTTAGATTAAACCCTAATGACTTGACTCTCATTATCGTAATCTCTATTATGATGGCAAGTGTACAAATTTAATCAAGGACTTATCATATTAGGATAAAAACAATAAACAAAATATGATAATATAATCATTTGCCATGTTATTAAATAAAGTTAATAATTACAAAACACATGTGTTCAATTAATTACATAACGATTGGGTTATGGGCATAATTCTATCAATCTCTCACTTGACCTAGACCCAATCAGACATGAACTTCAATCTTATCTTCCACCTGTGCTTATCAAAACTCCTTTGATCCAAGCGCCTTTGTGAAAGGATCTGCAACATTCTCCTTTCCTTCAACCTTTTGAATTTAAATGTCCTCACGCTCAACAATTTCTCTAATCAAATGAAATTTCCACAAAATGTGTTTGGATCTTTGGTGTAACCATGGTTCCTTAGCTTGTGCAATAGCACCGGTATCGTCACACAATAAAGGGACAGCTTCCTTTATTGAAGGAACCACACTAAGTTCAGTTAAGAACTTTTTCATCCAAACAGCTTCCTTTGCTGCATCACATGCAGTTATGTATTCTGCTTCAGTAACTGAATCAGCTACTGTAACTTGCTTGGAACTTTTCCAACTCACTACTCCTCCATTCAAGGTGAAAACATAACCGGAGGTAGATTTGCTATCATCTCTATCTGATGCAAAGCTAGCATCAGTATAGCCTATTAGCTTTAATTCACAATCTCCATATATGAGGAA
>JANZXR010000170.1:31461182-31487729 GCA_027575705.1 Erythroxylum echinodendron | reverse complement strand
CATATATCATTAAGACATGGAGATTTATTTAAATGATATAAAATCTTTAAAACATGAATGAGCCCCTTAGTTGTCAAGTTGTTACTCGTGCAAAATTAAAGAGTGGTAAATTACCTATTTTATCATATAAAATTTTTTATAGTAGGATCAATATTACATAGTCTCCTGGTTGTCGAGTCGTACTTATTAGTATCGTTGAGTTTATCTATCCAAGTGACAGAGAATTAATTAATATTATACTCCTTAGGTAGTCTAAGTCAAAAGTATAAAATTAAGTAATTTTTCCTCACACATGCATCATATGCAGTAGAAAATATTATTTATCCATGAAATACAAGTCACCTGGTTATGAGGTCATTCCTTATATAAACTCATGCGTATTAAATGAACATGTAAGTTTTTCTAGTTCTATATCCACGTGAATAAAAAAGCAATATAAAACCATGCACATCGATAATCATCCGTCCAAATGCATTTAGCACCATGTATTCAACATCTGTCAAAAACCTCTACGCGTAAAACATATGGACAAATGCTTTTAATGAGTTTGCCATAAAAAAAACGACATTTGTATCTCATACATTTAACTTTTCCGTTTCTTTATCCACGTGAAAACAAATCAACATGTGGACAATGATAATTATTGAGTTTTCCATGTACATCTTTGATAGATTACATCTGTACAAATGTTTTTCCAATTGCTTTTAACACATGTATTACACCACACGTATCAAGCACGGTTTTAACCGAATGTTTGTAAAAACCGTAAGTATATAAAATTCCATGCATTTTTATGATAACAATTATCAAAAACAAAACACCATTTGAATTTGCCTAACGACGATCGTAGATTTTTAATATGACATAAATGCAAAACATGACTCTGATACCAATTGATGGATCGCATACGCAGCATAAATAAAAATTACAATCCTATATAGATCTATTACGTTTATATTCATACTAATAATAAGAATAGGCAAAAATAAATACCTAAAATTTGAAGATCAATTGATACGAACTTCAAAACTATGAAGTCTCTATATGTTCCACACCTAAAAATATGTCCCACTTTTAACACTTGATATGGTTATGGATAAATTTGAAGAACCCTTTCTTGTGAGTAAAGAAAACAATTTTCTCTCAAACTTTTCTCTTGTTTATTTGTTTTATATGACTGTCATATAAAACTGAATAACAAGGTATATCTCTATCTTTACTCTTCTGTATTTTTTTTTAATCTCTTAGCACAAAAACGAAAAGAACAAGTCTCATACATTTTTTCTCAGTTTTTCATGCACGTTATTCTCCATAAAACCAACACAACTCTTCGTTGTACTGTTACAACGTTTCTTATTCATACAACCAACGTAAACAACGTTTACATACAACGTTGTTTCATTTTTTTAAATAATAATAATTATTTATAAAATGAAATAAAATAAAACTATTTTGTTTTATTCACCTATTTTATACAAGAGAATTTCCAATATTAATTATATTTTTTAGGCTAGCAAAAAATATAACAATATGCCATATAGATTATTTAATAAATTATCTCATAATAAATTAAATAATCATAAACAGGAAATATTACACTCGTAAGTGTGTGACCACATAAGTTCATCACTAAACGGTTAGTAATTAATCCAATTAATTACTAATCAAGGTTGCGTTTAACAACACTCCTCAACGATCGGATAGTGTGAAGTAATAACCTTACAAAAATAGAACCTGATTAAGGATAATGTATTATTACCTTCCATCATTACAACTCCGGATTATCCTAAGGTATAGTTTAACTGTCAAACCCTAATAGATAACCAACTATGTTATATGTCGATCATTAATAATTGGTGAATGACTTAGAAAACTCCTTTTCTTCACTCATTCAATCGCCATGGGCAAGGTCTTGAAACAACCATTAAGATCAATGACAACATAGAGCTCAAACTCATTACCTAGAGTCGATAGATTCCATCTTGACTCATCGCTAACCGGATAGGTATTTAATTATATCCAATGATCATTCAACTAGCGTTTTACACACTAAGTGTCCGACATCAAAACATAATAAGTGACCTATTGATTACTATGATGATCTCAAGTCAAAGGTAAAATATACATTTAAATCCTTAATAGAATATCCCACTTGATAGTTTATAGGTAATATTAACCGTTGGGAATTCTCAGTTTGGTCAGTTCAATGATTATATCTCCATATGATGCATCTATATATGTAACTTAGTAAATGAGATCTACTAATATCTATCAAATAGATACTATGACATATATATTGATCTAACTGGATCATTAAAGCCCTTATTTGATGATCCTATGATCAAGAACAATTTTAGATTAAACCCTAATGACTGGACTCTCATTATCATAATCTCTATTATGATGGCAAGTGTACAAATTTAATCAAGGACTTATCATATCAGGATAAAAATAATAAACAAAATATGATAATATAATCATTTGCCATGTTGTTAAACAAAGTTAATAATTACAAAACACATGTGTTCAATTAATTACATAACGATTGGGTCATGGGCATAATTCCAACACCTCTTCCTCTTCCAAATCCCTAATCCCACGTCTACCATCCACAGACATCACCATGCTTCAATCTTCATGCTCTTCTCCCATCTTCTTCTGACATAATCCCTCATCTCGCGCATCTTTTGTCTTCTTCCCTGTGTGTTTTTTCTCAGACGACATTTCATCATGGTAGGTCATTATTGTTTGCCTTTTATGTTTTTTGGTCCCTTAAATCTATTTGTTTCTGTCCATTGTTGTCTGCCTCATCGTGGTTTTTTTTCTTCTTTAATATTGTATGTTGTGGTCCCTTATAGTTGTTATGGTGATGCATGTAAGTTATGGTCTCTTATGCTTGTTGTGGTGTTTGGATGTAAGTCGTGGTCTCTTACAGTTGTTGTTGACATTGGTGCACCAGTACAACATCGATGCAATTCTCACCTCCATCATGTTCCATCTAGTAGAAATAAATGTTCATTCCTAAAAATATATTCTTATTAATGCCTCTTGATGATTGTTATTATTTAAAATATCGATGAATTTGTGCCTTGATTTCCTTAACTGCATGCTCATGTTTAGCCTCCATTTCCTTTAAATGATTTTGCTTTTTCAAATTTTCTCTAGTCATGTGATCTAATCTCTTTGTTATGATGCCCCATTGTTGTGATTAAAGATATATGATAATTCTTCACTTAATAAATAAGAAATTAAGAGATTAAAGAAAGAAAAGAAAAGTTAACGATTATATTCCTCCAACAACTTTTTAACTAACTTCCTCAAATGGCCATTACACGTAATTCCCTTATTCCCTATGTTCATAAGAAACTTGTATTTTTATAGGTGTTCATTAAAAGCTTACAAAAACATAATTCTTATTATTATCTTCTTTCGAATTATGTTGTTTTCCCTTTATCTTTTGCAAGAATGTTGGAAAAGAAGAATAACACATCAAAATTTAGAAATCAACAAAGTTGTTATTTTGTTTAAATATTAAATAAATTAAAGTTTAATAATATGGGACAGATGCACTATGAACCCTTAGAATGAGTTTAGATCCTGCATCTCTAATATAGAAGTATCTTGAAAAATATTCACAAGTAGTTTATTGTCTCTTAGTAAAAGTACATACGACATATTATTTGGTGACAGTAACTAATGGCATTGTTAATTTATTAGACTGCAAAAAAGGATGTCATACAAATTAAAGAGTACGGTTGATCCATTATTTTCGCAATATGATAGAGTAACCTAAAAGTGAATATTGACTACAAACTGTAGCTTTAATATACTTCAGTTGCACACTTGATTAAACATTATCGATCTCAAATAACAATCTTCCTTCATAATCAAACTTGTCTTTCGCCACAACCTTTAGTTCCCTTTTAAGTTTAACATATAGTCCAACGCTCAAGTACATATGCCTCCTCCTCTTTGTCTCACTACCCCACCATATTCCTCCATTAGATATTTCACTTTTTTGTTTATAAAAAAATAGTTAAAAATCACATCTTTACAATAACATAATCACCTAGCTGAGGGTAGAGGATGGTAGTGCTATTTGTAACCAATCTCAGGAACATGCATTGGAATATTTAAATGTATGTTTTTTGGTGAAGTACATTGTTGATAATATCATTTAAATGTATACTTTTTGGTGATACACTTGACTTATAAATTTGTTTTAAACAGGTATATGATGGCTGAACATGGAAGTATAAGCTTGTTTTATGGTGGAAAGTTTGTTGAAGAGCCAAAGTTGAAATATGTTGATGGAATCAAGCATTCTTGATAAAATAGATCTAGATTTTGTTAGATATAGGAAAATATGTGAGATAGGGAAGGAGCTAGGATACCTTCAAGTAGATAAGGCCTATTACAAAGAACACATTTCTGAGTTTAGTGAGTCTTTAAAGTTGATTGAGTCAAATGAAAGTTGTATACAACTTATCAATATGATGAAAATTCATAAAAGGATTGATTTATATGTAACTTATATGATCAATATCCCATCATTTGTACATGAGGTATTGCCTATATCGGGAGGAAAGGATGGAGATGGGGAGGGTGAGGAGGAAAGTTGTGGAGCCACAGTGTGAGGAGGAAAGTTGTGGAGCCATATAAGTTTTTTGTCTAGGAGTTGATGCAGAGGTGGATGATGATGATGAGGATGACAATGGTTTCATATATGTTCAAATTCCCAATGATCACGAACCAGTTGAAATTGAGTCGATAGATTTTGGTAATTTTATTGGTAGTGATCAATATCCCAGCGGAGAAGAGCCTGGTGAGGCGTTACAAAGACCAAGTAGTATTATAAGCCACAATCCATCCGATGCTGAACCAAATTGGAGATTAGGAATGGAGTTTGACTCTGTAAAAGATTTTAGAGAGTCTATTGTGAATTATGTAGTGCGGACAGGCTACAATGTAAAGTTTAAGAAAAGTGAAAGATATAGGATGAGAGTGCAATGTATTGAGGGATGCCTATGGCAGTTGTATGTCATTTGTCACAAGAATGATGGGTGTTTTAAAGTGGTGACATACAATGAATGAGCATAGGTGTTTTATGACTAACAAACCCAATTGGTTTCCGCTAAGTTCCTAATGAGACATTTTAGGAACATAATACTTGAGAAGCCTAGTATCTCGACAGCGAAGATGGTTGAACAATGTTGAGAAATGCTTAATATATATTTCAACTCAAGTATGTTTAGAGCTGCCAAGAGGAGATTGAGAAAAGAAAGGGCGAGTGATTGTGTGAATGAGTATACGAAACTACAAGGATACGCTCATGTGTTAAGTAATAGTAACCCTGGATCAATAATTAAGTTAAAGCCAGGCAATCAAGAAACTAGTTTGTTACAAGTATGCAACTATTAAGTTTTACATGTTATTGACAATGATAATTAAAACATGTAATTGTCTATGAAGTTTGTTCATTAATTCATGCATCTTTATCTCTTTTTTATAGTTCCAAAGATTATACATATGCTTTGATGCGATGAAAAGAGGTTGGAGGCACTTGAGGCACATCTTTGGTATTGATGGTTGTTTTTTGAAGACTGAATTCTAAGGTCAATTGTTGAGTGCAGTTGGGAGGGATGGGGATAGAGGTATATATCTGTTGGCATGGGCAGTTGCCCAAGTAGAGAACACCGATTCGTGGACACGTTTTATGAGTTTGTTGGCTTCAGACTTAGAGTTAGGTAGTGGTGAAGGACGAACAATAATATTAAATATGCAGAAGATACTTTTTCATTCATTAATGAACATATTATATTGCATTAATGATATATTAACTTTATTTATTCCATCGTTATAAGGATTGATTAGAGCAGTGGAAGACATAATCCCATATACCATTCATCGTATGTCTGCACGTCACATATACCACAATTGACATATGAACTTTAAAGGAAAAGATTTATGAAAGCAATTTTGGAATTGTGCTTGGTCAACATACGTGGAAGATTTTAATGAGCAGCTGAAAAGATTGGACAAATTACGCCTGGATGTGCATCATCATTGCTCAAATATTCGAAGAAGAGATGGGCATGATGTTAGTAGTCATTTGAATCCAAATGTCCAATTGTTGATAACAATATGAGTGAAATATTCAATGGATGGATATTGTCGGCTAGAGATAGGCCAATTATAAGCATGCTAGAAATAATTAGAATTATAGTGATTTGCACATGGATGGAAATTATAAGTTGCACCTAAGGTTGTAAAGAAATTAAAAATGAATAAGAAAGATGCTATATAGCAGAGAATGGTATGGAATGGTGATGAAGCATATGAAAATAGCAAAAGTGATGCGAAACATATTGTGAGGATTGGTAGAAACCAATCATGTAGTTGTTGGGTGTGGGAGCTATATGGATATCCTTGCAAGCATGTTGAAGTTCTATTCACCTTCGAAACAACGGTTGGAGGCGTGTGTGGATGAGTGTTACAAAAAGTCTAAATTCATGACTGCTTGTAAATATGTCTTACAACCTAATAGAGGACCTATTTTTTGGCTTACAATTGATGATGAAGATGTAGTAAAACCCCTAGCGAAAAGAGTCATGCCTGGAAAACCTAAAACAACTATAAGGAGAGGAGTAAATGAGCCTACTAAGTTGAGAAATCCAAACAAATCAAGTAAAAAGGGTTAAGTACAAAAATATGGAAAATGTGGTAATTCTAGTCACAGTGTAAGAAAATGTAACTATCATTCATTGACTCAACCCGCTCAGGAATCTCCACAGGTATGAAAAATTCTTTATATGTATATTTGTTTCATATTTACTAGGTCATTCCCGATGTCTCCTTGCAACCTGAATAGGTTGTTATAGCAAGTCAACAAAGCAATTCAACCATTATTGATTTCTTTCAAGATTGAATATTGTTAAGATTGAATATTGTTAATGACATGTTTATTTTTGTAGGTTGGTAGCTCTTCGCATAGTCGTAAACAGAAGTTGGAGAAGTTGATCCACATTCATTCAAACTATCTTTCGAACCAAGAGGTATGAGATTCAAGGGACAACCAAGCATAACTTCTCAATTGTTACAAACTGAAGCAATGAGGCAGAGATCATCAAGAAATCAACTAGTACATGAACAACCTTCTCAGTCAAGTGCAAATGAGGGAAGCAATGTGCTTGACTCGCAAACTTTAAATTGAAGTTATCTCTATATATGGATGGATAGATAGTATAACTTTTGTATACAAATGAATTACGATGTAATCACTTTATTGATATTATCACTTTTATATCTAATCACAATTGGACATGTTGCTCTAATTGTTTATTCTGATATAATGTTTGTATTTCATTGTTTATGATGAGGCCATATGAACAATTAAACCAATTTCATGAACAATAAAACAATAAATGAAAAAATCGTGCAAAATATATTAGTTGAAAGGAGGAGTTTTCATTCTCATTACTCGAGTTCTAAAATAAATAGTACATTTTACATTTACTTGTTCAGAACAAACCATATTTTTAAACTCATCTTAAATACAAAAACTCCTACAATAATCAGTACAATAAATCTCAACTCTTTTTTCTCTCTTGTTAGCAAAACAATGTATTCTTTTATTAGCTTTATTTGCTCCTCAACTTTGAACGTCGAATGTGCTTCAATTGTGCTTCGTTTAGCCTCCAACTTCAAACAATCTACTTCTTTCTTTAGGTTATGATTATTACTTCAATAACTTTGTCTCTATATTTTTCATCATAACACTTAAAAATTTCACATTTTCTAACCCAAAAGATCATTAACAATTATTAGGCAAAAGCATTAAACATATATATAAAAAAATTTTAACTTATCAACAAAAATTAAGCTTATACGATATTTGGGGCATCCATAAAATCTTCTTCCTAAGTCTTTTTTACTCCATGAGGTTTCTAACGGAGCTCTTAAACCACAATAACTGATCACATTATCATTATTTGAATTTAATATAGTGTTAGTTGAAGATGTCAAGTCCATATCTTTGAATAGTTTATGCAAATTTACATGAGTACTCTTACTTCTTCTAATCAAAGGTCGAAACAATATATCAACAATCCTAAATAACTTTATACACAAATCATGCATATATGTCATATATATTCAGACAATGGGGTAGGAGTAAAAAGCATCAATTGGTTTCGCTAAATTCATTAAAATTTGCTAGACCCAATTTCATAAATTTTCTTTATTAAAATTGTAACAAATTATACACATGATGAACTTTCCCCACATAAAAAGACACAAGACTTTAGCCTTTAGTCTTATGTCTGCCCTAGAACATACACAAATCACTCATGTTTTTATCTATATTAGTCAACATTTTCCAACACATTCACAAGTATACCCGGTAAGAGCAAATGGTCCACATCTAAACTAAGTCCAAAAATCCAATGCAAACTTTGCAAATAAGTCTATGATTTGGTCATATCCTCCTTTGCAATCAGTTCAAACACCCATAGACGGCTCCCACCTTCTTATTCTTGTTAGGAAAGGCGTTAGAGAGTGTATTAAAAGACCACTATACACCTGTTACCAGCAACCATGTTTAGACATTTCATGTTTAGTCAACTGTATGCAGCCATAGATAACTTCAGGTTATCTACTATTCACCACTGCATACAATATTTGGAGTGTAGCTTCCTAATAATATATGGTTTATTAGTTCCGTTATGAATGAACTTAATTGTAAAGCTGAATTCTATCCTATGTATTTTGCATTTCGGGAACTAAGCATAGTGAAGATGATTAGCTATACTAGATTGCAAGATTGTTTGTATATGTTATAAAGGAGCATTCATGTTTGGTATGTATGTGTTACATAGGAGTAGTCACTCACACTTTTATCTTCTAAAACTGAAATCATGATAGTAGATTCAGTGTCTGCTAACCAATAGTTAATTCAAATTTGTTTAAATACCAAAGTTGTTTAAATAGTGCAATTTCAATTTACTGTTTTTTAATGCTTGTGAAATTTTCACACATAGAAGGCATTCTTATCCTTTGAATGTCCTGAAATTCTACTAGGGTGATGCAGTACTCTCAGTTGTATTTTTTATTAATAAAATGCATTTGAAATCTTATAACTAATATGGCAACACTGATCAATACTGATAAAACAACAAGTGGTTCGTGTATTCATCGACAATGGTTGGTGTATTCATCGACAATAACAAAAACTTAAAAAACCATCACTGATAAAACAACATAGTAGTAAATAGTGAAAAATGGTTAGTGTATTTATCGACAATAACAAACACTTAAAAAACTATACCGATAAAACACTAATAAAATAACACTGATAAATCAACATAAAACAATATAGCAGCAGATAATTAAGGTTTCAAGTTACGCATGTAAGTAATGCAACAGAGTAAGATATTGCACATGTTGCACAAGAAGGAGAGGTTAACTCTCAAAGATAAAAAAAGTCACTTTTGCATTCCTCTTTGTAATTATTAAGTGCAAGAAATGTGACAATAAGGGGTGTAATAAATATGAAAACTTCTTCCATGCAATGTCATTTCATCTCAGCAGACATATCATATAAGCAAGTTTGACCAGCCTTGCTAATAATTAAGAAACTATTGCTTCTTATGCATACTAAAAAGTTCTATTGGACCCACAATGGAATGAGCTTTTGTTCTAACTCTCCTGCACTAAGTGAATGCTTCAGTTGTCCATGTGATCAACCATTTATCACTGAACAAACACAAATATAAGACAACGCAAGGAATATAAACAAAGAAAAATAATTGATGATGATGCTCATAATAACAGTTAATGTTGAGTACAACTTCAACAAATAATAGGAATAATAAGAAGTAAAACATATAAGGCAGATAGTAAAAAATGGTTGGTGTATTCATCAACAATACGTGAAGACAAACCAGACATCATACAGTATTAAAAAAACAAAAAAACTACGATGATGCAGACAATAATGAACACAAACAGTCAAATTTAGGGGACTGCAAAAAAAAAAGGTTGACAACAATGTCCTCCCGCGATGAAACGTTATTTGAGGAAGAACACACAGGGAAGAAGATGAAAAACATGTGAGATGAGGGATTATGTCACAAGAAGATGGGAGATTAGGGATTAGGGATTAGAGATTAGGGAAGAGGAAAATGGAATTGGGTCGGAAGAAGATGCGAGGAGAGCATGAAGATGCATGGTGATGTTTGTGGATAGCAGGCATGAGATTAGGGATTAGGGATTTGGGAAGAGGAAGAGGAAAATGGTGCTTTTGTCATAAAATTGCGTCGGACCTTATTAAAACACAACGTTTATGTCTAAAAACATTGCGTCTGAGGGAGGAGGAGACGCAGCGTTTTTGGAGCTAATATGGGACCCACCTCTATGCCCAAGTCAGCAACAGTGGGTCCCACACCTAGCGAAACTAAAAAAAATGTCAATATTTAACAGGCCACGTAAGCAAATGATTGATGGCGCTTTTACGGCGTCAATGCTTCGGGTCCAATCTGAACGATTTCTAAATCTTGGGGCCTTATTTGAACATCTAATAAATTTTAGCATTCAATTTGAACACTTTGAAATGTCATGATCTATTTCGTACATTCGTGAAAACGTTAGGGGCTAATTAGTCCTTTTAGCCTATGTTTGTATAGTTCCTAAGTTTATATGCATCTTAGATTGTTAATGATACTAATAAGTTTTAAATACCAATTACAGATGATACACAAAAATTTAAGAAATATAGAATCCGTATCCGTATTTAATGAGTGATTTAAGTACTACCAATTGATTATTCGAGAGTTTTCAACCACTTAAAAATTCTAACTTTGAATTTTAAAAAATTCAAGTATTAAAATAGTAATTGAGTATGGGTTTGATTTTAATAAATATTTAAACCAATTTAATTATTAATTAAGCAAGTAATTTAATTAAATCACGTAATCTAATAATTATTTGTATAGTAAAATATTTATTCAACATAATTAAAAATAACGATTGCTTCTTTAATTATTAATAAAAAATAGTTCGTACAAAAAAAGTTTTCTTTTAGACCTAATGGAACTAATCGTTTCGAAAAATTAAGTTTAATTTTATTTTAATAGTGATGAAATTAAATTAATTGAATTTCATAACAAATATAAATTTAAAAGGAAGGAATAATTCAAAATTCTTTCTAAAACAATGTCATTTTTTAAAGTTTAAAAAGTAATGATTAAAAAACTCAACCGATTCAAATATAGAAATCTTGAATTTCAAATTTTTGATTCAGTTTTTAACTTTCCGGTTCGATTTATTTTAACAACTCTTGTTATAAAAAATTGATTAATTTATTAATTAATCGATCCATTTTTGTAAATTAATAAATTCTTATATTATATTTTGATTTTACACATTCATTTATTTAACAATATTTATATTATAAATGAATTTTAAAAATATTTGTTCATATAAACATAAAGTATTGTATATTTTAACAAGATATGCTCTAGTTTAGATATTGTCAAAAATTTTAAATATATATTCGGTGACTACAAGTTTTTTTATTTTTATTTTTTTAAACTATTATGCCTTGCATTTTTTATAACATCTCTATGCATCAACTTTGCATGAAATTATTTATGTATTTGTATTTCAAACATTTAACATTAACACATTGGTGTATATAAATATATATAGATATTAAATTAGATAATTACCGTAGGAAGAATTTTAAAGCATTGACATCTTGCTTTGCAGACTGCTTAGTCTTCATATCTCAAGTGCAATGAAGTCGCTAGGTCCAGTTCAATGTGAATTAGGTTCAGGCCTAAAACTAACCTAAGACTCGATCCGTTGGGCCACCTGCTCAAAACAATATCATGTTTGATAAATTTCCTAAAATGACTTTATTTTGGATGGCATGCTTAAGCTCAAAGCAGTGTTGTTGCAAGTCCACCCATGCTTCAGGCCAAGCTCACCTCATAGAATTCTAATGTTGGGTCGGACCAGCGACGAACTCGGGCTGACCTGATCTATTACCATCCCGAAGGAGATACTGGTAGTCCACGAAAGCATGATCTTGAAATAGAACAGTAAACATCTAGGATACAGAGAAGACGCTTATGACCTAGTGCAGGCCACTAAATTCTGCACGTTTGTTCATAAGTTGCCTTTTTGCAGCTCCTAAATTGACTTAAACGAAAAGGGTATCCTCAGCTAAGCCAGACTTGGGAGCTATCAGAACAATATGCAACAACAAACTTCAAAAATCATAGCTTTAATTAGATGGTTATTGATCTTTCAGAATCTTACCGATAGGCCTTTCACTTCATGTTATATTTCCTCATCAAGGACCTACCATGAAATCCTCAACAGAACCTCTAGGAACACAATATCTCCAGAATATAACAAAAGCCAGGTTTTAGTATATTCTTTACATTCACTCGAATAGATTATGCAAATCCTGAAACAATATGCAAGCTTTTTACAGGACAAAGTACTGTAAAGACAATGCCACTTTAGCAGCAGATGCAATTATTAAGCTTCAACTGCAATAACATGTTCAAGTTCCCCTAATAATAGAACATGATCACCCAACAGAATTATTCTCTTTCCCTGCTCGTCTGCAATGCTGAGATGGTCACAGGGATCTACCAAAATGCTGGCTTCAGTGGATCCATGAGAAACTGTGTGTACCCTGTCAAATCCAATAAGTTGTTTTTCAGGAGTTCCTGCAACAGCTTTTGGAACTCTAGAAAACAGCATCACAACATGGCTTCCATCCATATCTCCAACGTTCATTACAGAAATTTCCACATGGAATCTCAATCTATCGCAGGATGTTATCCCATCAACAGCTATATAACCAGGTTTTTCTCCTATCTGGCTTAAAATTCTCGTGCTAGAAGTAACTGAAAACGATTCCGATAGACTTAGTTTTTCTGGGGCTGACAAGAAACTGTAAGTGAAATCAGTGTAGCTTAATCCATGACCAAACCCATAAACTCGATTTCCAGTGTAGAAACGGTAGGTTCTTCCAGGATAACCACGAGAACGATCTGGTCGCATGCTCATATCAGTCATGGGCACCTTGGTGAATGACTGAGGATACCAAGTAATTGGAAGTCTTCCCCCTATATTTTCATATCAAGTATCAGATAAAATTTCTGCAGACCACACCATCATATGATCAAAGTTTTAATCCAAGACATTCAAAACAGAAAACCCTCATCTTATACAAAATGGAGTTCGAAACCACTCAATAACACTAAAATGAAACTTATTTAAGTTTATTCCAATTGAAAATTTGGAAATAACTCTTCCTACTTTAATCAATTCTGCCATCAAGTGCTAAATGTAGTTCAAGATCTTTATGAAAAAAATCAACACTTCTATCTAATAAAAGTCCAACAGTTACAAACCTGGGTTATAGTCTCCAAAGATGATCTCTGCCAGTGCTTTTGCACCAGCTTCACCAGGATACCCAATCCAAAGAATGCTAGCAATCCTTGGATCATCTTTGGCAAATGATACATCAACTGGTCCTCCACCAATAAGGACTAGAACCACAGGCCTTTTACTTGCTGCTGCAACAGAAAGTACCAAGTCCATCTGTTTACCCGGTAAGAGAAGACTAAATCGATCACGATCTTCAGTTTCTTGCGACAGATCCAGGCCAGCAACTGTGATTACAAAGTCAGATCTTTTGGCAACAAGTATTGCCTCATGGAATCTAGCAACCGAAGTACACGGCACATCTTCGCAACCAACTTCATATGTTGTCTTTTTCACATAGGATTTAAGTCCCTCAAATATACTCTGTGGAGCGCATGAATACCCTACATGATCAGGGACTCAACGACTTATTAAAGTAAATTAGGAGCAAAACAATTTCTACAGGCCTGACATAGCCAGCAAGAAGAGGAATGGAGTCATGCAAATCTGATTTTCTTACCTAATTATCATGTACAAAGCAGAATAGTTAAAAGTTTCTACCTATAGTTGGATGTTCGGGACAAAGTTCAAAAAACTTCTGACAATCAGGCATCAATAACATAGAATATTAATGAAGTTCTTGGCTGTAGGAGGCAATTCCGTAAGCTTGATCTGGCTCGGATGACTCAAACTGGATTATGACTTGAGTGAACAAATTAGAAGTAGGGTTGAATTGGTTCAGCCAAAACTAAACAGCAGGTTTTTACCTGTGTAGTCGCCACCCAAATTGCTTGCATTATTTGCCAGAGGGCCAATAACAGCCAATGAAGAAACAGCGTACTTATTCAAAGGCAAAAACTTATCATCATTTTTCAGAAGCACAATCCCTTGTCTTGCTGCTTCAAGCGCTAGAATCTTGTGCTCCTTGGTACAAACATCTTTAGGTCCCAGTTCAGCAAACTGCCCTTTTCTGGGGTCTCCATCGAACAGGCCAAGACGGAGAAGAACCGAGAAAAGATTGAGAAGTGCTCTATCTATATCCTCTTCTTGCAGTTTACCCTTATCAACTGCAGATTGAGCATGTCGAAGTGCATATGTCCCGCAATTAATATCCATTCCTACAAATTAGCAACAGCACTTGATGTAACTACTTTATAATTGCTAAACATACCAAACAGATTTGCTGGAACAAATATCCAAACCTGCTTTAAGAGCAATAGCAACAGCATCCTCGGGACTTTTAGTGTAATTCTGAAATTCAAAAATTGTGGCGACAGCATCACAATCTGAGGTAATATATCTGTACTCCACAGGAGGTTGCATACAATACAAATGCAATTCATCAAATCATAGATCATATTTGTCATTTCATAGCAAATAAATGTCTCTTGAAAATCTTTACCCCTTGAAGCCCCACTCTGTTCTAGCTTTCCGTAAAAGATCCTTATTAGCACAAGCCGGAACCCCGTTAACTTGATTATAAGAACACATTAAGCAACTGGCTTTTCCCTGCTGTATACAGCTTTTGAATGGAGGTTGATATGTGTCCTCCAAATCTTGCTCGTTAACCTGTAAAGTTGGAGTGGGTTAGCTCTATCGCTTTGGTAAAGTCAGATCAGCAATTTCAGCTCTTAGTCTTAGACACCTAAATCAAGCTTTAGAAACAGTATTAACCTAGAAAGTTTTCCTCAATCAAAACTTTCCCTTCTAACGACATTAGAATATAACAATCTTAAAACCAACAAATCAAAGAAAGAAAACTTGCCACAGCATCAAAGCTATATCTACTGAAGTTTTCCCATTTCTCCAAGTCATAAGCGGTAAAATGTTTGCAGCAAGCAGAGAGCACAAGCCCATCATCATCATCTCCACCATCATCCTCCATTAACGCCCTACGCTCTCCAAATCCATAACTACCATAGCCACGAACACGCCTCAACTTGGCACCTTGAAAACCCCTCACAAACTCAACACCATAAGCAGAGACCACCATTGGATCTTCACCAGGAGTTTCTTGACCTCTGCCCCATCTGGGGTCTCCAAAGATGTTAATATTAGGTGCCCAGAATGTTAATCCTGCTTGACCAACATTATACATTGCTCTAGCCTCAACACCGATAACTGACCCAACCAAGAACCAAAGACTCCTGTTAAAAGCAGCAGCAGTAACAATGACTTGAGGGAAACCAGTCGCTGCAAAGATGGGACCTTTAGTGAAGGACACACCAGGACCATTGGTGGCAATTCCATGTAGAGACTCCGACCACCATTCATAAGGAGGGATTCCAAGTCTTGGGATCCCAGAGGCATTGTCTGAGAGCTGTGTTATCTTCTCTTGGAGCGTCAAAAGGGAGACTAGAGACTGAGCTCTGGTGCTGAGAGGTAAAGACTTATTGCAAAAGGTATATGAATTGTGATTTGGTGGTTCACATGGGAACTTGGGACTCACTTGATTGGCTACACAGAGATAGAGATCGAGGAAAAACAGAAGGAAGAAGATACATATCCTCTGATCGTGAATAGTCATTGGGTTGCGGGTTGAAAGTTGGTTTAGGACATGGTCGTTTAGTTCCTATACTAAATTTGTACGAGAATTTTCACCTAACTTTTTCTTAAAAATTCCTTGTATTTATCTACATATCAATTACATTTAAACGTTGCCAAAATAACCAATCTTTTAAAACTAAACCAATTAAATCATAACAATAAATAATTTTAATTTGTCAATTTTTAATTCTTTAGTTTGATTTGGTTTAATAATTTATATTATTAAAAATCAATCAATTTATTAATTAATCAGTCAATTTTAAAAATTAATTACTTTTTATAAACTAAAATAAATTGATTAATTTTTATTTAAAAATCTATTTTTTAATTAAATTTAATTTTTTAAAGTAAGGATAATTTTTTTCAATTATTTTTCAAATTATTTAATTTTATTCAATCTTTAACTGATTTTATGATTGTTTAATACCGGTTAAATATTTTAACCCTTAAATTTCCTATTTTACCGATCTAATTTCAGATTTGATTTTGAAAACATTGCTAATAACATCATAAGTCTTATTAAAGTTAAATTTTTGGTAATTACTAATATATGAGTAATAATTTAGATGATATAATATTACAAGTAAAATAATTTGAATTTACTTAATAATATCATTATTTTAAAAATAAGTTTTTAAATATTAATTAATTTTTATCTTAATATTTTTTTAAAATTTGAAATAAGTTTATATTGTTATCTCTTATTTAAGGTACAATAAAAATTATTAAATTTTATAAGGTTACTAAATATTATATGCGAAGTACTAAGCAAAAGTACTTTTCATCACCAACCTAATCCACAAGTTTAATTATATGCTATTGCAATTACTTGGCGTGACCTAGATTAGAGTTTTACGGTCTACGTCTCTTTGACTTGTACTATGTAACAAGAAATTTCATAGTCAAGAGTAGGTTTGACAATTCTCGTTCGGTTTGAAGTTAGTAAATTAAATTTAAGTTGGTTGGATTTTGATTCAAAGTTTAGCTCCGTTCAAACCTTTGTTTTTTTTTTTTTTTACCGTTTTGTTTTTTACCGTTTTGTTTATAAATATGAGAAATTCGATGTTTTAGAGAAATTCATCCTTCTGAGCTTACTAATATTAACTTTTGAATTATTATTTATTATATAATTTAATTATAATACTTACTTTATAAATTATCTTATTCACTCACAAAATTATCCAGTAACTATAACGAGTTTAAGGCCTATGATTAGATACAAGTATTGTTTAGTAATCAGCTTGTTGCATTTAAGTGTTAGCTTATTCTGTTAGCTGGTCATATTAGTTAATTTGACCAGCGAATTGTATTAGCTGTTTGTTAGAAATGTTTAGTAAAATTAACTGTTTAGTATTAACTATTGATGAGTAAAATAACTTATGAAAGCATGATTTTTAGAAAAATTATAAGGGTATGAATTTATCATAGGTTTTTTTAACTTTTTAAATTTTAATTTTAATTTTAATTATACTAATATTACTTTAATAAAAAATTAAATTAAAATTTTAATTTAATTATTACTTTAATAAAAATTAAATTAAATTAAATTATAATTATAATTATGCTATTATTAATTTTATAAAGATTAAAATTAAAAAAATAGCATTATTTTAAGTGCAGGCTCGTGCATTAAGTGAGCATTTGCAAATGTACGCTTGTGTATTTGTTATTTTAATAAAAAATAAATTAAAATTAAATTTTAATTATTACTTTAATAAAAATTAAATTAAATTATAATTATGTTATTGTTAATTTTATAAAAATTAAAATTAAAAAGAAAAAGAAAAAAATATTCAAGAGTAGCAATTGTACACTAAATTATAATTATGTTATTATTAGTTTTATAAAAATTAAAATTAAACAAATAAAGAAAAAAATTCAAGAATAGCAATGACTTGTAGTTAAGCTCTATTTATTTAAGAGGGTATAATTGATTTTTCAGTTACACATTACTAAAATGCTACTCTAAATGCTACTATTATGTAGCTTTTTCAAATTCAGTAGATAAATCCGTTAACTATTCATCTTTGAACTAGCTAAAAAATAACTGATCCGTTATCTTCCAAACGCAGCCGTAAGGTGCAATTTCATGTTTCCATGCCTCCTGTATAGCTCATAAGGATTTTTAGAGAGACAATGGACCTAACTCGGCATGGTTTTAGACGCGCTACTACAAGCTCCAGGAGGAGATAGTTGGACACATTTCACGTCTGGGGCTCCTGAGTTTTTCTCCATGGTTGAAACTTAGATTCATTTGATGAGGATACAAGCTTGGCTACATCAAACCTAGCTTTGCATGCCCTTGCACTGACCAAACTTACCCTTTTGTTGGTGGCTTCACACATCATGTACCAAGAATGTCACGTCACCATTTCAAGCGCACGAGGACTACCCTTCAATGGCTGAGGACAAAGAGTTTGGTCTTCTAATGTTACACAGCTATGAAGATGGAAAACGTGGCTTCAAAGTTGAGATGGAACAAGCTAGTCTTTTTCTGGTTTCATGTGGAGATAAAAAGAGCAAATCCATAAAGCTAAAATGGGCAGCCCTCCAAGAATCTAATGGCCGAAAGAAGAAGAAGAAAGCGTCTAAATGACCTTGCCTCGATGCCAAGATCAACAGTCCCAAAGATCAGCAGGTCTTTAGCTGTTAAACTATAAATTACTTTTGTTGACATTCGAGATTGCACATGTTAGCGGATGAATAAAACTTCAATACTTTGGAGACACTGTAGATTATTTGCTTGAAAGGAATAATAAGTTGCTAGAAGAAGAAGGTGAAGAGGGTTCAGATCAAATGAACTCAATGACCAATTTCAAGAAGCAGAAGCCTAAAGACGTACTTGTGAGAAACTCTTCCAAGTTATGGAAGCAGAAACTGCAGATTGAATTGAAACACCACAATATTAAAGTATGCTCAAGGACCAATTCACTAGCTGAATCATATTTGGTAAAATGATATGCAATTTCATGTGGAGAGAAGAGAGAACTATACCAGGATTGATCTGTTCTGTGCAGCCAAGCCAGGGCTAATACTATCAACGGGGAACATGCTTGAAGAACTGGGCTTGCAGATTCATCAGCGTGTTCTTTGAGAACATATGGATAAGGATTTCCTGATTTTAAGACTTCGATTGTAAGAAATTCAGTATCCTATTGGAGAAGCAACCGTTCAGGTTTCTGCAAGAATTTGATCTAATCAGTAAGGCCTGATTTGTCGGAAAATTTTAGAAAGTTCAATCTGCTAATTAGTCAACTATAGGACAATCAAAACTAGAAATTTACAAGGAACTCAAGATTATTCAGGGATGAAATCAAGGAAATAGCTGTATACAAGGCAGCTCCAATTAGTAATACCAAATCATCGAATTGTCAAATTTGACACAATTAGTTAGGATTTATGTTCATTTTTATTATTTCCAACATCATCATCATCAAAATCAGAAGAATTGATGGTGGCACTGGTTTGAAGACATTCTAACTGATAAATGGCATTCTGTCATGAGAAAGTCGAGCATTCTTTGCAGCTCTAATGGTATCTAGTTTCCGAACATTGATTTGCAAATCATTCTCTTTTCCTATAGTGCACTTTCCTCCTTGTGTATGTGCTGATTTCTCTTAACCTCCCTGCATTGTAATCGATCAATATACTTCTCATGTAATGCTTTGCTCGTATTCTGTTTCAGTACTGGGGTGCTAACAAGGAGCTTTTTACTGGCAGAAAACAAGCTCCTTGTGTCACTCTCTTTTCCCTGTGATTGGTTCGGGTAGAGACTACAATATCCAGCAAAGATCCTGGACTTGATGAACTCAAGTCATGTTGGGCTCAAAAACAGAAAATAGGTCCCCTACGTGATGCTTTTGCAACAACATAATTCTGACAGTTTCTGGTGCAAGAAGACTCTTGCGGATAATGCAACTCAACGTTTCAAAATTTAACCTACAAGGGTCAAGTAGTTTGCTTGCAGACACTGAGCGGAGATAAGTTTATTCTACTTTTCCTTCAGGGAGCATGGGTTGTGGAGGAGTCATGTGATCAGAATGGACTTATCCTTGCAATCGTATGCAGACTTCCATGGAACCAGAAATAATATAAAAGGTGTCACAAAACTCCCAATTGATGCTGATGGATTCTACATTTTGACAACTTCTGACAAGAACCACAGCTAAAGCAATTTTGATAGGAAACCCCAACTTTTAGCAAACCAATCAAATCATATTTTCTTTTATGAACCAAGCAAAGGATACCGTGATCAAATTGAGTAACACCTCTTCGATTTTCATATTATAAAGTTCACACGAACAACAAAAACACTACAGCAAAGGCATGCGAATTTAGTAATTAATTTTCACAAAGATGCATACTTTAGCTTTATTAATGCATAACTGAAGCACAAAACGATGACATTGAACAAAATAGAGGATAGCCTGCTTACCAGCTCAGAAACATTCTCCTAGAAATTAGGAGTAAGCTTCATTGTCAAGTAAGCCTTTTGCAAGGCACATTCTTGTTCCTTTTTCCAGTCTTGAGCCGTCCCTTTACTTCCTTCCTCCTCTCTTTTCCTCTTCCTCGTAATACCCTTAAATCTCTTCGCTCCTCTCGCAAACTAGTCCCCCCATCTCATGCTTTGAGTCACATTACAACTTCAACACGACTGCTACTCCTCCCTCTTCTTTTTTCACAAGGATCAAGATTATAAAACATGCAAATTTTTACGACTAATATATAGTTTAAAGTAATCCTGAAGGTAGTATTATATTAACTTTCACAATCTAATTATATTATATAATTTTTTAATTGAACGACGAGGATTGTTGTATATAAGTAAAAAGATTCATTAATAATTATAAATCAGTGATTAATATATTATTAATTATTATTAAAATATTATAACTATAGGTAAAATAATTAGCATTATATGTTAAAAATTATTTATTTTTGTAATTAATGAAATGTAGTAATAGTAATTCGACAAAATAATAAGAATAATTTTATTTATTAATATAAAAATCAATAACACATATATTTTTATTAAATTTTAATAAAATTAAAAAAAGAGAAATTTTATTTTATAAAATTAAATTTATGAAAATAGCTAATTTTAATATTAGAATTTTTTAAGTGAGTTAAATGTTTATATAAAAATAGAAAATTTAATTTAATTTTTCATATTCATAAACTATAAAAATTAGAAAATTATAACTAAAAATAAAAATTACAAATTTAATTAAACATATTTTTATTAAAAGTTAAAACTTTCAAGTCACAATACACTACAGCTGAACTCAAGGAAAAAGATCAAGTAGGATAAAACCAAAAGTTATATTATTACATTATAGAGATTATAACAGGTAGAAAGAAAAAGTTTCCAACTAGTTTACCATCAAACATAAATTAAAATTTTAGAAATGAAGATCGTAATGTAAGGTTTGCAATTAGTAAATAGAAAAGAGAAGAAAGAGGAGATAGAGCATAGAGTTTGGAAGAGTGCATTCAATTCCGATGCTTAAAAGAGTGAATTCAATTTATAAAAAGAATGGGTTTCAATTACATGTATGAATTGAACCCATCCTTTTTTTACATGTATGAATTGAACCCATCCTTTTTTTATGTTTTTAAACACCTGAATTAAATTTAATTCATACCATTCCAAACGACCTGATTAACATAGAGTTAATTTTGTTAGAGATAGTAATAAGTTGAATCGAATAAGCTTGCCTATCCTGAACTAGGCTAGAAAGTTTTTGCCTCACCCCTTCTGGTTTAGCCTGAGCCCCATCAGACCAGCAGAGCAAAGCTTGGGCCAATCTAAAAATGTTTTTTAAAATTAAAAATAGAAAATAAGGTCTATCTATTAAAAAAAATGTTATTTTACCCATAATTTTTTGACTTTAGGTTGGTTTGTTTAGGAAGTCTAAGCTCGAGCCCAAGCTTAAGCCAAGAACCAATTTTTGAAGGAAAAAAGCCTAATGCTAGGCTTAAGGCTAAGCTTAAAGTTCAGTCAAATCGAACCTGACTCATTAACTTTGAGTTAGATTGGGCTTAAACTTATTTGTCACTCTGAATTTTATCAAAATTTTCGTTTCTTAAGATCGGATTGTTTTATAAATGTTGGAGTTTAATTACCTAATTAAGCCCGATTCCGATCTACCATATGCAACATCCCTAAATTTCGTCAAATTTTTTATCCACTAAGAACATTATATAAATATTCAGATTTAATTTACATGCTTCAAAATATTATATTTTGATAAAAACATTTAGGTTAAGAATCCTTGCCATGCATATCGAATATTTCTAAAATTAAATAAAGAACGAGATAGAAAAAATAAATTAGATAAAGCTTAGAGTCGATCGTTGAGATTACAAAATTTATTGATTAGGTATAAGAATCGTTAGAGAAAAAAAAGTAGTATATATCAAAGTAAGATTTCCACTATTGACAAATTATTTGAAATTCATCATCCACAATCATATTATAATATTAATGACCAAGTTAAAGGCTTATCTGCCTAATTTTTTGTTCCATTGGCTGACCAATAACTTGTGCTTTATACCTAAGATAATCTATTAAATTAACTATATTCCTATGTTGCAAGAAAATATTTTGTTTGACTTTAAGTTGATGGATGGTTATATAAATTTATTAAAAATATGTAATTTATGAATTATTATGTCACTATATATAATAAGAATTTATAAAAAATGAACTTTTAATACATATTAAATAAGACTTTATTTATAAATATGAAATTTTTAAATACAAATAAGAAATCCAAACTAATAAGACTTTTGGCTCATAAGTTTGATAAAAATCTAATGTCAACAATTTATAGGATTTGATACTAATAGGTATTATTAAACCTGAATTTGTTATTACGTTTAAATTTTAATGTGGTATGCCACATTTTTAATTATTTTATATATTTAAATATTAGAATAAAATAACCCAAAGTGCTAAACTTTATGATTTTTTTAATTTGGTGTCTAAAATGTTAAAATTTTTTGATAAGTTAATAATCTTTTATAACCTTAATAACTCAACTCAAAACTTTAATTTTGTTAGTATTTTTATCGATTTAGCTAACGAAATCAATTTTTGGTGATATTTAAGCTTTTACTATAAACTAATGTTGGATTTGAAGAGCCTACTTATATGGAAGATCTTCAATATGAGCCTAATGAGAAAATATACTCGCGAGCTTTAACACCACACTTCAACCCAAAACCTTAGGACATTAGGTTTATGAATCATTTCCACTTATATGTCCTTCACTAGTTTCATCTTTTTTCCAATGTGAGATTCCTACTCACACTTGACATTACAACAATCTCTCTCTTAGGTGTGAAATTCCACATTAAGCTTAGACTTTCCCTTTAGTGAAAACCTTTTTTTTTTAGTAGCTCAAGTATATGGCGTCATCAAGAGCCCTTTTACTCTACAGGTCTGGGCCCACCTGAAATCTCCTTGCTCTTCTTTGTGGGGAGGCAACCACGGAATCTGACTACCGTCTTCATACTCATCCATTGCCGAACCATCGACTCTGATATCACTTGTTGGATCTGAAGAGCCTACTTATAAGGGAGATCTTTAATATAGGCCTAGTGAGAGAACATACTCGTGAACTTTAACACTACATTTCAACTCAAGATCTTAAAGTATTAGATTTATGAGTCATTTTTACTTATATATCCTTCACTAGTTCTATTTCTTTCCAATGTAAGATTCTTACTCACACTTAACGTTCCAACAATAATTGCATCTAACTAATGTAAGCTAATCCAACTTTACATGAAATCAAACCAAAAGAAAGGACTTTAAATTGGAGGATGACAATAAAAAATAGATAAAAGAAAGGAAAAGAAAGATTAGATAAGCAATAAATAATAGGTAGCTATTAAGGTTTAGATTGATTGTATACCTAACATTTTAAGTATGATTTCCACTACAACCACTCATCATAAAACTAACCACTTTGTATTCTTGCTCTTTGAAGTACTACCCCACGATCCCACCATCACCTTGCCTTCTCTTTTCATGTATGATGAATTTGAGATTAATGTAGTTCTTATCTAATACCCTTTATTCTCTTTACCTTTTTGTTTATTTAATTAACTAGTCTTTAAAAAATTCAATCCATCATTGGTTTCTTACTTTTGCTAAAGCTTCGAATGTACATAATATTATATAAATTAAGTGATCTAAATAATTAATATTTATACGCGTAATATCTTCTATTTAATTAATATTTATAAATTGAATATATCTGACTTAAAATTAAATAAGTTTATAATTTATAATTAAATAATAAATTTAATTTAATTAATATTTAAAAACGTAACATAAGAGAGACTTTTGAATTGGTAGACATCACTTGATGAAACATCAATTCATGACCAAATAATACCCTCAATGTATTACAGATTTAACTTGTGTCTACTCACCGCTTGTCATCTTTTTAATCACCAAAATAAAAGTCAATTATCTAATCAATACTCGTACCTAAAACTTTTTGGGTATTAGGTGCACAAAATATAAGATTTACTAATTGGACCGTTGAATATTTAAAAAGTTAAACCAAAATTTAAAAATAATACAAAAATATAAGGTTTAAATATTTTAAATTAAATAAAATTAAAGAATTTAAAATATCACTAAAAGAGATTATTTTTAATTATCGAAGAATTTGAAGTTTAATTGAAAAAGAAATTATTCAATGAAAATCAATTAATTTATTTAAATTTATAAAAATTTATTAATTTGTAAAAAATAATTAATTAATTTATAAGCTAATACCAAATTGAAAAAATTAAAAACTGAAATGAAATTTAACAAACTCAAAATTATTATAATAATTAATGTAATTTACAGAAAGAATCTTGAGTAGGATTTCCACTATAACCATCCATCATACAACTAACAACTACTTTCGTTTCTTGTTCCTTCGGGAACTGCCAACCCTATTCCTATCACCGTCACTTTCTCAAGCTATAAGCCATCATCTTATCCTTTTATGCATGACTATGACTTATCCTTTTTCATTTCAGGTTGTGTAGTTCTTCAATGACAAACCCTTTATTCTCTTTTTCCAGATTCGAGTTAACCAAACGTCATGCTCTGTTTTTGAGATCAAACTTTCATCTTTATTACAACATAACATTTCATGTCTAACCAAAAGTAACCTGTGACTTTGTACTTTAATCATTTTATAAAATAATTTAAATAATATCTTTAATATTATTTTGTATTTTGTTACGGTTTGATTTAATTGTAAGGTATGAGACTTGAATCTCACAATGATTAAATATAAAGTTGGTGTAAGATTTACAAAAATTTTAAGCTCTTCACTTTCATAAACTAGAGTTGAGAGTGCGTTCTTCTAAAGTCCTTATCATATTTTAATATCATTTGGAAACAACTTTTAGTATTATCAAACATGTGAGATTTTTACTGAATATTGTTGTTGTTATATTAATATTATTAAAATATTATTTATTTCATTTAAAATAATGGATAAAATATTAGTATAAACAATGATAATAACTTGTATAAACCCTTAATGAAACATTAAAATAAAAATTACACTTTTAAACAATATTTAAGGGATTTTTTTGAAGGTTGGTCCTTATTAATTAATTTTTATATTATATAGACTAAACTAATTATTCATATACTAGAAACTGTAAAAAAATAATTTTTTTAAATTTTATGATACTATTAATAATATTTTGAAGATATTAAAATTTTTAAAAAATATTTAAGAGGGAATTCATACCTTTTTTTATATTTTTATGTTCAAGCCTAATGTTTTTTGTAATTTTATGTTTTATCGAAAATATATTTTGAACCTGAATGATTACAATAGAATGTAACTTAAACTTTAACATTTTGAAACGTTTAAATTAAATCATAATATTTATGAAATGTTCAGATCGTAAATAGAGATTAACTATTTATTAGTTGAGTGTCATATTAATACTGAATCGCATAATTAACTTTTTAAAATTAATCAGAAAGTGAGTCTCTCCGTTGTCATACACTTCAAATAGTAAGTCTCACTTCCAATATGACAGTGAAACTCGTTTTTTAGTTAATTTCATTAAATTTTTTATCTATTTTTATCTATTTTAAATATTTTAAAAATATTAAGGTTTAATTTGAATAATTCAAAACGTCAAGATTTATTTTGTATCGTATTCATATGAATGAATTCTGAATTTTTGTTAGTGAATATATAAAACTAATTAAGTTGGCCTCATACAACACCTTAAATTTTTATGTTAAAACGATCACTTAACATAGTATCAGAGTCTAAATAGTTCACTTGACAAATTGAAAAAAATGTTACAAGTGAGAGAGAGTATTGGGATAATAAATCACACATTAAAAAGATACTGTAACATCCCGTTTCCGTAGAACGGGTCGGACCAGAGGAACGGGTCCAAGTGAGGTAAATCAGAGAAATTAGGAAAATCACTCACTCACACACTCACGGCAGCAACATAAGGAGGAGAAGGTGAGAGTAGATGGTATTTAAAGAATCAAAGAAGAGGTGA
>JANZXR010000170.1:31411200-31461082 GCA_027575705.1 Erythroxylum echinodendron | reverse complement strand
AGGACTCAGAAGAATACCCCGTTAGGCGACGGGAGTATATCTGAAGCATAAGAGAGAGAGAAGAAGAGGTCGGGATCAGTTCACGTCTGCATATGTCTAGTGATACTGATTTGTATTTAATTATTACAGTTGATTTTTGAGAAATTAAAAAAAACAATTGTACTGTGTATTTGGAAATGGGCCCAAGTGGCTAATAAAAGGTTTTGTGATTTTGCATTGTGTTATTAATGTGTTCCGCTTTCTGTTTAAATAGACAAAGTGTTCTTGAAAAAAAAATGAAAAAAATGATCACACATAAGTGATGAGTGTAAAGAGTTAAAAAATAAAAAATAAAAAAATAAAAAAAATTTATACCGACTTTTATTTACTGAAGTGACGTGACACGCCACTCTCGCGGGGCACGGATTCGGGTATCACTGTCGATATCGGGTTCGGGTTCGGCGAGAGTGAGGTGTTACAGATACAATATCTAACAATAATATATATAGTTGAAAATGAGCAATTCTTTGTAAGACTTAAGTCTTTTGGATCGATCTCATTCTTAACCCAACTTAAATTTTAAGATTTTGAATTCCTTTTCCACTTTCTTTGGTTCATATAAAGTTATAAGCAGTCCTAGAAACATGCTTTTACATAGTAGGGTTTTTGTTTAATTCATGTCAATGGGTTAATCGATAAAGGCAAGGCAGATTCCTTAATTATAGCTTCAGATTGGGATTATATTTATTCAGATCCCAGGATTTGCGCGAAACCAAATAGTTAAAGTGGCCGCTTCTGTGGCTTCAAATGTGTGTGGTGTTAATGCCCAGACATAAAGATCATACCATATCTCCAAATTTGATTTCCTGTCTTCGTTTTTACTAATAAGATATTTTAATTTTTAATTAAGTATTCTAAATAAAAATTTCAATGAACTGATAATTTAAGATTAAACAATAAATTCGATGCAATTAGAAAATAACAAATTCACTTATTTCTGCACAATTCTAATGAAATTAAGCAATAATTAAAATTTTCAATTAATTTTACCATTTTGATTGTAAAAATTTTAAACTGACCAATTTTTTTATTTAATTTATCTTAATAACTTTTATTATTAAAAATTAGTTATTTTATTAATTAATCCGTCAATTTTTTTAAATTAAAAAATTAAAATAAATTAATTAGTTTCTAATCAATAATTTATTTTTAATTAAAATTTAAATTATTTGATAGATAAAGATAACCTTTCTCAATCATATTTCAAAATTTTTAATTTTATTCAATCTTTAATCGGTTTGGTAAAAGTGTAATATAAATTTAATTTTTAAAAGCTTATACCTCATCTCTTATCGTTTTAACTTCTGATTAATTTTTTATAAACGATTTTTGAACCCATCAAATCCTCTGTTCCACTTATTCTGTTCTAATTATATTTTATTAAATCTCATTTATACATTTATATTGAGTAAAACTCCTCTATATATTTATGCGAAATTTACGTAAATATATTAATAAAATTTAATAAAATATGATAAAAATAATATAAGTGATATCGGAGACGTGATCCTACTTTTAGAAACCTTCTTCTATTCCATGGATTGAACCTTCCACTAATCAAAGAGGCTAAAAACCTTCTTCTATTCCATCGATTGAACCATCCACTAATCAAAGAGGCTAATTTCCTCTCTCTTTTTTCCTCCCTAACTTAGATTATGATTAGACCCTCTAATCAAAGCGGCTTATCAAAGGTTATACTTTTAGACCAAGTAACAATCATCTTATGAATAAAGCAAAGGATAAGATGACAACCAAATTGTAATTTGATTAGAAATTAACAAATTAAATTAATTTTTGAATTGACATTAAATCTAAAGAACTAAATTGAAGTTCCAACTAAAATAACTCAATTTTATTATAAAATAATATCATCGTAATTTTAAAAAATTAAAATAATATTATTTTAAACAATTTAATTAAATTTAAACTAAAAATTGAGGCATACTCTAAAAATTTTAGACTAAGTCGAATTAACTACAAATTTGGCCCAATCTGACTCACTCTAACTTGCCATGTCTAAGCAAGAAGTAGGAAGTAACTTGACACGACTCACCCTAACTTGTCGGCAGGAAAATCGGACTTGATGAATTGGAGCACCTTATTTTTATTAGAATATTCTAATCTTGTGTTATTTAATTTTATCTATATATTTATATAATTTTTATGTAAATATGTTAATAAAATTTAACAAAATACGATAAAACCTAATTAATCAGAATAGAAAATCTGTCCCGACTTGGATAACTTCAAGAGCCTTGCCTGGTAAATATCATTGTCATCGGCATCGTCAGCTTCTTCCAGGATAAGACCATTAGTAGGCCACAATCTATAATCTATTGTCCGATGGGACTGAGGCTGCGCCTCCGTCACTTTCGGGGGTCCCATTTCATTTATAAAGGGTGCTATCATCCGTACATTTACAAATCCTAGTTTAGTAAAAATATTTTATTTGAATATATAAGGAAACACTGTGGCCCATTGTGCTTTTGTGTACAGGACAAGACAAGACAAGACACCTTATATATGCCTGTTGTTGCTGCTAATTACCTTATGTGATCTAAATTTTTATTCTTAATTTTATAATTTTAAAAAATATTATTTATCTTTATACAGTATTATTTAGTTATTTTATAAAATATTTTTTTATTTTTAATTATTCTTAATTTTAAAATAAAATAAACGAAAAAATGAATAAATAAAGAATATTATATAATTAAATAATACCTTAGAATAAATGATAATTTTTAGAAAATTAAGTTAAAAAATCATATCATAAGAAATTAGGTAATTAAAATTATCTTATGGCGTCCATTTTTAGAGTACTGAATAGAGGTAAATGTAATCACTTCAGGGAAGAGTGAAGTCTAACGCTAATCATAGACTTTCATCCAAAGATTTTCAACCAAACTTCAAATCAAAGTAAGTTTTTGATAATGAAAAGGATGAAATTACCGAACTGGGGTATTAAAGTTACTTTGAAATCATATATCTTTTTATGCCAACTTGAACGAAACCTAATATGGAAGGAACTCGTACAAAACGTGGTGCCAGAGATAGAAATCAAAAAGATCAAAGACAAAAGACACTCGACACTTGAACAAAAGCAGAAAAATATGAAGAAGTAGGGACATAGCTTGAAACAGATAGAGAGCATAGAGCCTCTCGTTCGTTCATAGCTCCCTTCATGCCCACTTCTTTCTGCTCCAAAAGCAAAGTAGAAAGATTATACAAACAAAATGATATCATTGATCACGGAACGAGTACTTTGTGCTGGGAATGGTGGGATTTCAAAATCAGCATCTCATCTTATAGTAAATTTAGGTCATGAGATGATAGTGCCCCTCTTTATTATTATTATTTTTGAACAAGGGGCCAAAAAGCCTCTAAATGCTAATTAAAGTGGACGCGGCCATCGGATGGTGGTGCCAGATCCTGTGCAAGGGTAGTAATGATGCCAGCAGGAGGATTAGGGAATTCATGGTACCCTAAAGGAAGATTTAATGCAAAATTGGCCAATCAATCATCGGCGAAGTTTCCTTTACAGTAGGAGTGTAGACATTTCAGTTCCAATTCTTGTGGAATAACATTTTGAGCTTGGAGATCAAGGTCCAATTGTAGTGAGTACATAGAGGATCTTCCTCAAGAAGTTTGATAACTTGTGTGCTGTCTATTTCTATTAAAACTTGTCATTCGTCGAAACACCAAGCCAACTCCAATCCTTTCAAAGCCTCAAAGTTCTGACGCAACGACGTGTAGTTTCCAATCTGATAGGCTAAGTCAGTCTTCCATTCGTCACAGTCATTCCTTAACACCCCCTACTAAAGCTACTCCATTAGAAGTCTTGGTGGCTCCAACAGTGTTGATCTTGTACCATCTCATTATTGGTGGACTCCATCTAATCTGGGCATCTGGGTGAGACGTTTGTGGGTTAGTAATGAGTGTAAGCGTGTTAACCTGCTGAATGGCCCTAACTCGGGCCATAATAACCTCCACGTGAGAGGCAGGTGGGAGGTCCGTAAATATTTACTGATTTCTCCATTTCCAGATGAACCAATAGGTAACACCAAAAAGCATATTCTAGTCCATCCCAAAAATTGGTGGCCTTTGCATGGAGAGGTTAGTAGTCAACTAGGGAAGGTAGTTGGTTGAGGTAAAATTATGCCAGTGTCGTTGAGGCTCGAACATGTGCCACACTGTGCGAGCAGTGAGACAGTCCTGCAATGCGTGTAGGCATAATTCCTCAGCTAATGATCAGCTTCCACAGTAGAGATTGTTACTAAAATGTCCCCCGACCCGTTTCACATTAATGAGAAGACGACCCTGCAACGCTAACCATAGGAAGGAATGGATGCGTTTAGGCCCCTCAAAGCTCCAGATAAGAGTCCAGTGATGATCATGGGAATTGCATGAATTATTGCATAAAATAGTATAGGCCAATTTGATACTGAATTGATTTTGTCCAGCCGTTATAGATTCTGTCCTGCACATTGGTGTCCGTAGGGGGCTCATGGCTGCAAGTTGGAGGCAAACAGAGGCTGGGAGATGGGTTTGTAAAAGACTGCAGTTCTAGTGGTCGTCTATAGTAATATATGCCCTCGCGCGAGCTTGTTTCTCCGCCTTAAAAATAGTGGACTCAGCGACCTCTAAAAGTTTAGTATTCCCCAATCATACATCTTCCCAAAAACGCACAGTGGAACCATCCCCTAATGCCCATCAAATACTAGGATACACTGTTGGCCAAACCTTACAGATGGCTCGCCAAAGGAAGGAACAACACCCCACTTGTAGTGTTGGAGGAATGTGAGTCATGGGGGCAGATATTTACTCCTCAATATTTGAACCTACAGGGCGTGAGGTTGAGTAAGAACAAGCCAAGCTAACTTCGTAAGAAAGGCATCATTATATTCTTTCAGCTTTCGCAAACCAAGGCCTCCACGGTTCTCTGGTTGATAAACGTCGGACCATTTGAGTAAATTCACCTTCTGTTCCCCTAAATGAGCACCCCAGAGGAGCCGACGATAGGTCCCTCTCTATTCTTTAATGGACTGTCTAATGAGCGTTTTAGTGTACTCAAGTGGTATGGACCTCTCAAGTAGTATAATGTTTGACAAATTTAAAATGTATTACTGTTTAATCAAATCAATCGAATTTTTACATAATTTTTAAATTGTTCACTAATTTAATATCAACAATAACAATTCAATATAAGTTTTGTTGAGACGTAGGGTTTGAAGAAGTCTAGAAATATACAATTTTACCTCTAATTAGTAAAGAGATTATTTCCTATAGACTTACATAAAAAATATAATAATAATAATAATAATAATAATAATAATAATAATAATAATAATAATAATAATAATAAGAAGAAGAAGAAGAAGAAGAAGAAGAAGAAGAAGAAGAAGAAAAGATACATATTAAAATTTACATTAAAATAAAAATAAAAGTAGACATAAATGAACATAATAATAAATTAAAATAAACAAACAAAAAAATAAATAAATATAAGTACAAATAAAAATATAAATAAATAATACAATAAATATAAAACAATAATAAAAATAAAAGATAAAATAAGTAAATAAATATATAAACAAAAAAGAAAATATGTAAATAAATAAAACAAACAAATCATTATAAGAAAATGTTTAGGCTAGTTAAGGAAATAATTAGGCTAAATGACCATGAGAGAAGTACTATATATTAAATGTTTAAGCTAAATATAAAACATAATATTAGAAAGAAAATGTTTAAAAGACATATGGGAAAGAGAATGACCCTCTACGTAAGATTTTTCACTCGTATTTTAGCACGTCAAAGTTTTATATAAAGGATCACGTTTTCTGTAAATTCTAATAAAATCATATCATTTTTTATCACTTTTCCTTAATTTTTTCTAGGTCTTCTTTTTTTTTCATCTTACAGTTCCTAAATATAATCTTCTTGTATCTAATTACTTGAGCATCAAGATGTCTCCTCTTAATATGTCCAAGCCACTTAGATATTCTCTCTCTTAATTTTTCATTAACATTAGTCACATTCAATTTTCCTCTTATTGTTACGTTACTAACTTTATCTCTTTAAGACGAAACATGTTAAGAAAATTATTATGATTTTATTACAAAAATGTAAACTTTTTATATTTAATAAATTTTTTTTATAAAGTTAACTGATTTTCCTCTTTTTATTTTTTAAATGAAAAGACGGAATTTGGATTATCTTTATTTTCTTTATCAAAACGATAGAATTAATTAAATATAGGACCAGATTCTTAGGTTATTTCTCTCTTTTTCTTTTTTTTTCATTTTTTACTGTCGACACACTTGACACGTGATCTTTTCCTTTTTCTGTGATGTTTAAACATTTGTTTAAACGGAATTTAATAAGAGTGGGAGTTTCAGAAAAGGAAATGTGAGTTGTTTTTTGTTTTTACGCAGCTGACTTAAGACTGGACTTGAATAGAATTGCGTAATTAGTCTCTTAATAATTACATAAGATGAGTTACATTCCACGCCAACCATGTACTTCTTCCGTTGTAGATTCTGCGGTTTAAGAACAGCCAATGTCCTTAGCTTAATGATTAACTTCACCGAGACCACCTCTTGGAGCGATTTGGTTGTCTTTTGCTTTAGTGGGCATACATGTGGACGAGATACAAGTTAACTTTTCAAGTTACAGTAGATACCAACTTATGACTGCTGAGTGAAAAATGACGAGTTCGTGTCACTGCAACACACGTCTGGCTGGGAACATCCACTCAGGTAGGAGCATGTCATAAATTGTTGCTAAGATCTAACCATTGAACAATAATAACATAAATAAAAGATCTAACGCATTGAGTGACCAAAAATTCCATCTTCTACACATTTTCCAAGTTTCTCGTCAGACTAAATTTGGACCCCATCATCTTCTAACACTGGTGTCTTTTCGATGTTTCAATGAATTAAGAAGCCATCATTTTCTTGACTTTTATGTTTTGGTGCAACGTGAAAAACTTAGTAGATCATGACAATCACCTACTTCGATCTGACCTGACTAGTGTCTTCGTGAATCATTAACGTAAATTCTGGCGCAGACTAACTCTGTTTAATCAGAACTTCTTCTGGTAGTACTCCAAAACAGGGGGAATAACTTTAGATCATGCCCTGTTCAAACAAAATCATGAACAAGTTTTGTAAGAACTTATAATCACCAGTAATACGGATCAAAGTTAAAAGTGCAGGAGAAATTTGGAATTCCAGTTTCTTTTAAGTATTGTCACTCATGAAAACGTATTACACGAAAGGAAATGGTCTTGCTCTACTGGGGGTAACAATGGATGTACACCTACCATCTTCAATGTAAAGATTAAATCTTTATATCTCCAATATGTACAGTAGACATCACAGAGCTTTGCTAATACAGAGGAACAGGAAATCGTGGCGGTTTGGGCGGTTTTTGAGGTTCAGGAGCAGGTTTCTCTTCTCGAGGCGGTTCACATGGACATGGCAATGCTATGAACTTTGGAATCTGATCACCTGGCATCAAAACTGGCAAGCTTTGGGTTTGGTTTTGTTTCAAATCCTGGAAACCAAAAAGGGAAGAACAAAAACCAAAACCGTCAAGTGTCAGATACCAGATTATGAAACACCTGTCAAAGGTTTGAGGCAAACACTGAGCATATCATTATGTTTGTTTCTGGAAATTACCAAGTGGGCAGGTTTGGACTTGGAAGGTGAAGCTTCAATGTCGGCCTCAGGGTCAGGTTCACCGGATAAAGATCGGCGGAGTGATCTGAGCTTATCCCAGTGGTAGCAGCAAGAGAATATACCGCTTAAGCTGAAGATGACGAGCAAGAGCAGAGCTGTGCCAAGAGGGAAGCCAAGGGACGGTCTAGACGCATCCATGTGAGGAGGAGAAAGATCTGGACTGTGCATAGCTAACAAGAACAACGCCTGAAACTCATGTGTAGACGAAGAGAAGAGAAGCTGATGGAAAGAAATTGAGGAAAAACAAAACAAAAATGGTGTGAAGTGAAATGAGGAAGGAGTGGTGGGTTTATAAAATGAGTTGGAGGTAGAGTACGTGTAAAGGTACGTTTAATGTCCGGGCCATGGTACGGAAGAAGGGGGGTCCACTTGTTTGTGAGTGCTGAACCAGACTGTTAAAAAGGGGTTGCTTTGGTTTTGGCGGAGGGGTTTAGAGCTTGAAGAAGACAATAGCAAAGAGGATGGCTCTTTAAAGCGTGTCTAATGTGAAATCAGGTTCTTGAAAAAGAAAATTGCACATTTGATGTGCCGGGGCTGCCAAAATTTCTCCTTCCGAAGTTCGGAGGTCTGAGATAGATGCAAAAGGTGTGGACAAATCACCGTCTATTACTTCTTTAATATTTTATTTTATAAGTATTCATCCATTCAATAAATAAGATTTATATAAATTAAATCGGTTTCAAACCGGTCCTTCAAATCTTAACTTGATTCAAAATTCAATTTAATTGAATCTAACTCATTAATTGTAGATTTAATCGAACATATTCTTCTACATATATGGTTGCAGAAGGGCCCTACTTTAAATAGACTGTACCGTGGCTCTTTTGTTACATGGTGCAATTGGAATTGGATGTGTCAATTTTGAAGCGCACTAGTTCATATACACAGGCACAAATTGCTGAGGATGCCAATTCTACAGTCGCACTACACAATAGCACTAAGTGCCCTGTAACATCCTGACGTAGATTCGAGGCAATTGATTATTATCAGTTCCTTTAATTTCAGATAAACAGGAGAGTTTGCACATAATATTTTTAATAAAGTAAATTTTGTATTTGATAAAATTGACTATGAATTACCACTAGTAATTGATCATGTAATTGAGTCCACTCGGTATTGGTATGGATGCGCTAGCCTTGCCCAACACAGGTATGATCTCAGCAGGCTTTATTTGGGCATTCCATATCCATGTAGAGCTGGAGCTAGGGAGCTTTTTCAGCGTCTGGGTCACAGGCATTCATGTGTTTTTCCTGACCGAGAAGTAGGACTCAAAAGCATGAACCCAGGCTGTGGGGCGAAGATGTTTCCAATAGTCACAAAGACAAATGGAAAAATCTCATTTGCTCCCAGTGAAAATGACGTATCTCTGGATTTTTAACAGGAACTAAGCTCTTACCTTGGACTGTGCAAGAGCAATTTGGCTTTTTTTGAGCTCAGGACAAAGATAACACCATCAACAAGCAAATCAGCATATAAGGAGGCAGACATCAGCGCTATTAGCTTCACTGTCGAGCATAAAGTTGCAAACTTTTTCAATGTCTGAGCTGGCCAGCTGATCTCTGATATTATATGCATAACTATATTTCTTAACTGGTAGCAATCTAAAGTTGAAAAATATTGCATAGGGAAGAATTCATTCATCTTTCATGGAAAAAAAATAAGATTTGCAGAAAATAATCATTAGCAGAAAGCAATCCTACATACAGATTGTTGACCATCCGATGATCTTGAGGTTCTGATATTGAAATTTTGCTGTGAAAAGCTCTGGTCCTGAATCCATGAGCTAACAACAGCTGAGTTCAAGCTGTAATGTCACAGAGCCACATGTGCATGTCATTTTCACATCTTTCTGGTGTCCAATGGACCCAATTTAAGAACACTCGGTTGCTTCCTTAGGAGGGTTAAGTAATGCATTGTAGTTTGCTTTTGTTGTAGGCTTAGATACTCCTTATCCTCATAAATGAAGCTTCTTGTTGATCTTATCTTCTTTTGACATCTTAACCAAGTTACAGTTCTCCTATCAGGACAGGACCATCGCCCCCTAAAGTAGAAATTCTTTGATATAGGACAACAAAGTTTGTCATTTCTGAATTTTATCAAAGGGATCAAAATGGAGGGAAAAGATACTTTCAACTCTCTAGCCAAATTCATCTAGGATTCTTATCCTCTTTATTCACTTTACATAGGGATGGTTGGGTCCGAGTTGAAGCCCGATCGGGAATGGACTAAATTTGAATATTTTCCAATTTAAAATTTGAAAATATCTTTGTTTTATTCAAAATGATGTCGTTTTTGCTTAAAATTTTCAATGCTTAAGTCAAAGTAATTCGAGCAAAACAACTTAGACTCTAACTCAACCCAGAATTTGAAAGTTAAGAAAAATTCAACCCTGACACGAATTTTAGTTCGACTTGGGTTAATTCATTGAATTCAAAGTTAGATTGGACCAAGATATATGCCAAATTTTCATCTCTTCAAGTCACACTAGAGAACTAAGAATATGACCATAGATTAAAACCTATGAACAATCACTGGATGTCCATACAAAGGTTTTCAGATAGGGTTAGTGTTCACCTTCAAAAGAAATACACTGCCCTTTCGCAGATACATTTCATGTGAAACAAAAATATAACTGCTCTTCTCATATCTAATTTTGGTTGAGAGTAAAGAGGCAGTAGCAACCAGTCAAGATATAAAACCAAATACATCTATAATAAATTCTGATGAACGTAATCGATAATTCTAAGTTTTAAAATTATATATTAAATTAATATTGAATTTTTTAGAATAATAATGTTTATCTATAAAATCAAGATCATTTTTTAAAAATTTAATCCGTTCCAAACTTTTTGCATTTTAAAAAGTTCTAAATATATAAATAAATTATTGTGTAAAAGTAGTATATGTGCATATGTATTATTTATGAAATTAAATTTGCAATATTAATGTAAAAGAAATTACTACATGTTAGGGAATCATTTTCTGTTATTCACGTAACAAAATATTTTTTACCACAACTTGTATAAATACCCGTGAATAATAAAATGACATGATAGTATTTCAGCAGAATACCTTTCTCTTGATATGGTATCTTTCTCTTGTCTGCACTGGTAGTTCAGCTGGTCTTTAGAGAGGTTGTTGAGTGCAAAGTTTGAGGTTCGAGTCCCAACAGCGACAATGTGAGAGTTTCATCCAATGTAATGACTTCTTGTGCGCACGAAACACGGGGCCCCCTCTTTAAAGAACTTAGTGAGATTAAATCGTAATTTACCCCTCTACTACTCTATCAGGTCAAAATATAAGGAAGCCTGGAGTGAGCCGTAGGCGATTCCATCTTTATCGAGTGCAAGAGCCTTTAGGATACACGTCTCTTCCTGTTTTCACTCAATGGCTCACACATCTGCTGAATATCACCCGTCACCTATACCTTCTTTCTCCCACGTAGTCACTAGCAAGCTCACCACTGAAAATTTCCCTCTGTGGAAAGTGCAAGTTAGTGCCTATCTTCGACGTCACGACTTTGTATCAATATGTCGAAGGAAGTCTTGCTCCTCCTCCTCCATTTACTCCTCAAGCTATGGCAACGATGAATGGCCTAATGATATAAACTGTTCACTTAAACTCTTCTTTACAAGAGGTCTTGAGTTCAAGTTACGCAAAATAAAAAAAATGGAAAATTTGTGTTATTGAGGCAAAGTTTTTTTATCAGATTAATTATAGACGCCTCACTTCTAGAGATAGTGTGAGAGTTGAAGCTACTAGAAAACTGAAGACTGCTGGAAACTTAATGCTGAACAGAGCCAGCGATCAATCAGCAGTTGATCAATCAAATATGTGACGACTCCTTGTGCGCAAAAGTGTGCAGGCTACGTAAGAACCTGAAGGATCTTCAGACTCCAAATTTACATCTTCTAAAGCTCTTAAAGTAGGATCTTACGAGCTTAAAATTAGTCCGATTAAACTGAGATATTTAATATAATAAAAAAAAGGTACACAAGCGACAGTGCAAGCTGAAAGGTTGACTTCAGGCATTCATGCGATTGAACCTTCTGGAAATGACAATTTGGGTCAGATTCGTGCCACTCTGAGTTGAAGATCAACACACGTAACTGATTTGACAAAAGGACAAGTCATGGATTGGATCTATTTATGTCCCAGTCAGAGTCACTTGCATTATCCTTGGAGCCATACTTTTTTGAGTACAAGCACTTGACTTTTGTGGGAGACACGGAGATTTGAGCGGAGAATGGCGAACCTGAGTAATATCGTTGCTCTGTAAATCCAACCCATGGGTTGCTTGACTCAACTGTAGAGTGGCGTCGAGTTTGAATGCATGAAAACTAGCTGAGGAATGCTGATCCAACAAAGAGAGCACAACCAAGTCTTGATTTCCTTCGAGTAAGTTTGGCAATGGTTCAAGAATGGTAAAGTCTCAACTAAGATACAAAGGGTCGGATCGGATTTAAACTTGTGCGGATTTAGTCTAAAGCTCGATCAAACTTAGGCAGCTTTGAATTTGATTGATCCTTCTAAAATTTTTAAAATTAAAACAACATTGTTTTGTATAAAAATTTCAAATTTTAGGCCAACAATTCTAAGGTAATTTTATGTCCTCCATAAGAAAAATCTAAATTCAATCAATTTAAGTTGAGTTTGTTGACTTCAGGCCAGCTTGATTGGACTTTTTTTTGCTATTATTAGTCCGAATGTTTCATAAGGTGATCGAGTCTGGCTCAAAGCATATTTTAAACTTATTTGAATCGCTCGAAACAACGTTAAGTGAATTTTTTTAAAAATAACATCATTTAAATCTTGAATTTTTTAATTTTAAAACACCAAAATAATATTAGTTTGTAAAATTAAACCAAAATAAAGTTATTTTAATAAAAAAATTTTGAGCTATTTGTATTGAATTTCATGTTGACTCTCCATACTCGAATCCATGATTTAATAAATTCAAACATGGCTTATTGAGTTCGGGATGAATTGAATTTTTTATTCTCAAGTACGACCTCTCTATTAATTGGGAGTAAGGCTATATGTTATTAGATCTTCTTAGACTTTTGTATTAACAAAATTGTTTACACAATTTTACGAGACAAGTCCAAATTTAAAAAAATGACCCTAAAATTTTTCAATTTTTAATTTTTAGCAAAAATAGTTCAACGTTAAGACATGATGAGTCATGCTAGATTGGTTCTTTTGTCATGCGCTTGTTACATATTGTATTCTGTCTTCTATAAATTTTATTATTTAAATTAGAAACATCAAAACACCAAAATAATTTTACACTCTTTCATGTATTTTACTTCATAATTATTTTTAGGTATTTAATATTTTTAATTTATTCAGTAATAAAATGTCCACATGACATAAACACCATATGTGACAACTACGTAGTAAAAATAATAATATGACGTGACTCGTTACATAATCCATATTAATAGAGAAATTAATATCCGACATTTTTTGCTTAAAAATTAAAATATTTTATATTAGAATTTTTAATATGAGCATAATGTAGAGTCTATTAATAAGAATTAGGCTTGAGTCAACAATTGTCAAAATAACTATAATTAATCATTTGGATAGTTGATCTTTATCGCTTATAAATTATTTAACATTTTCATATTTAGTTAATAAGGGATATTCTAACACTGCCCCTCAAGTGCAACTAGGACTGGACATCTAGTTATCACTTGAAATAAATGCAGCGGTAATTGAGCCGAGCCACTAGGACTAGACATCCAATCAATTAATAATCCGGACCGAACCTACTATGATACCATATTAGAATTTTTAATATAGGCAAAATATAGAGTCCACTAACAAGAATTTGACTTGGGTCAATAATTATTAAAATAATTAGAGCTAGTCATTTGGATAGTTGATTCTTACCAATTATAAACCCTTTAATATTTTCATATTTAGTCAATATGACATACTCTAACATTTTAACGTCATCTTTTAAAAGTTTGAGTTAGTATTACAAAACCGAATAAAGATTGAGATTGTTTTTATAATTAACCCTAAAAATAATAACGGACTACTGACTTAATCATTCACTGTTTTATTCTATTTTATTCATCGTACTTTATTTTAATAAAACATAAATAAGTTTGGATTATAATGACTTGGTATGTAATAAAATTGAATGAAATCAAGTACTCAAAGGGTCTGTTTAACTCGAGCCCATAAAAAACGGGTCTGTTTGAATTGGATTCCTCTAGGTTTAACTTGTCCAATAGCATGACGAGCATGGATCCTCTCACAACCCGACCCATTGATCTTCAAGCTTGACGCCTTGCTAACACGCCACGTGCCTTATAAATATTCATTTGAATATATCATTTAATTTTAAATCATTAACTAGTTAAATAATTTATTTAAATATAAATTATTATATACATGCAATAATTCATTTAATGTATATTTGAAATATACCAGTTAGAATTGCCTCATCGACCCATAGATACAGTAAGTTTAGTGTTTTGGTCCAGTCTAACTTTATTGGATTTAAGGTTAGCAAATTTAGTTCGAGTTGATTGAATTTTAAATTCAGTTCGAATTTTTTTTTATCTTTAGATTTTGATCTGTTCAAGTTTAGCTTTTGCGGTTTTAATTAATTCGAAGTTTGACAAATTTTAATTAATTTATTTTAAATAAAACGATATTATTTTTATTGTAAATTAAAAAATAAATATTTTTTATATAATTTTTATATTGAACTCTTCCTATCAAATAAGCCCTATTATACTAAGGTTCAAGTCTTAATTTTAATCGAGACTCAAGTTGGACTGAGCTCCTATTTTATTTTTCGGCCCTAAGTCCAGATCAATGTCACACTTAAATAAGTGATTTGAAGTTAATTTGGGATTTGGCCTTTGGGTTTAAAATAGACAGTGTAACTTAAGCATGTTAGTTAAAGAGAGACTCGGTCTGGGTAAAGTTAAAGTCAGCGGCGAAAGTGGAGAAGATGTCCCAATGTCGTGGCACAACCCCAAAAAGCCTGTGGCTATAAAGCCAAAGCTTACCAACCAAACATAATTAATTAGAGGTTTAGTATTATCGGTCTTTAATTAGAGATCTCAAATTCAAGTTCTGAAAATATAAAGATTTATTTGATCAACACTTATTTTTTACAGAATGATTCGATACAAACGGAGATTAGTTTAAGTATGAATAATTTAAAGACACCTTTTTATAATTGGGATCTTCTAAAATATCTAGTGAGCTATAAAAAAAAACTTAAATATTTTTTTTTTGGAAAACTATAGTCTTCAAGTTTATTAAAATTTTTTAAAAATTTATTAATTTAACTATAAAAAATTTTAATCAACTATTTTTTAATTTAATAACTTCTTATAAATTAAAAGTAATTAATTAATTTTTATTTAATAAAATTTTAAAATTTTCAATAATAAAGACAATATTTTCAAATATATTAAAAAAATTTTAAATTTTAATCACAAAATTTATAAAAATCTGATATATAACCTTACTCTCACAACAATAGAGACACTATTTTTAATAAAATCAAATGCAACGAGTAAATTATGAATCCTTTTATTAATAATAATTAAAACAGTCAATTAAAAAGGAGAGGGGTAATAACGGAAAGGTAGTTAACGGACCATGTCCATACCGTTACCCGACAAACGGAGTTACATTGCCGCTTTCCAGCCTTTCCTGTTCCCTTATCACACGACTCTCTCCTGTCCGATTTCGCTCATTAATTCCTCACTTTATTTACTATTTCTTCTTTCAATAAACGCGAACTCCTATATAATTCCACATTCACTTTTCTGTTCATTTCCCATTACACCCCCGCTATCTTTTGGTTTGTTTGCTGTAAAGATGAAACAATTATTTGGGGCATTTACGTAATAAAAGCAACGAGTCTGGACAGACAGGACAGAACAGAAGAGGTAACAATTATGGTATTCCGGTAATTATCACTTTCCTGACTACCACATTTATTTCCTGGTGACCCCTTTTTGTCTTAGCGTAATTCCTGTTGTACCCCTAGGGGTAACTCATAATTACCAAATAATCAATGAAGAATTAAGCTTTTTCAATCTCTAATTTAGATTTTTATGAAAGTGATTTAAAGAAACTTTTAATACTTCAAAATTTTAGTTTCAAATTTTGGAATTTTTTAAAATTTAATTTTGAATTATTTTTGTACTATTTTTTATACTAATTGGAAAAAGTCAGCCAATAAAGAAATAAAAATAATTTTAATACTTTACTTATATTAGCTATATTTTATTAAAAGATTTTTATTTATAAAATAAGAAAATTAATAAAAACTTTAAACAAAGAATTACTTATTATAACATCCTGACTTCAAATAAAAAACAACAAAAACAACAACTTTTACTAATATAATAATAATTATTATATAATAAAAATTTTACTAATATGCAAGATTTAGAGAGATTCAATAGTAAATAACATTATCTCTAACTAATAGAGAAATTATTTTCATATGACCCATATAAAAAATAAATAACAATAATAACAACTAAAATTGAAATAAAATTTTATAATAATAAATTTAAAATATTAAATAGTCTTAAAATTATCTAACATATTTTTTTAAGTTTTTTATTTTGTTACAAATTGCAAAATTCTCCTTATACAAAAGAAATTACTGATTTAGAATCATAAACAGTAGGACAAAAGGCATGAATATGCTAATTCGTGGTTCGCTAAAATGTAGGGACGAGTTAGTCATTCAAATAAAAAGAAAGGGGTAAACTTGGCATTCAACATCCGAGAGTCCCGTAATAATGTTATGCAAGCAGCAAACTGCAAACCATCTTTGAGTAAGAACTTTGTCTGCCGAAAAGATAAACAAACGTTAAATGCGACAAGGACAGATGTTTATTCTTGTCCCTGCAGCAATCAACGGCCGAGATGCAACCTACCAGGCAAAGACCAGCCGTAGGATCAAGATTCCCACCTAGATCGGCGAATGTTGTACGAACCGCGAAGGCTTTGGAGAAAAATAGCACTGACTTTTGGGTCTAATTTCCGTTTTGCCCCTCTCCCGCTGCCTCTCAGCTTTTTGTTTTCTTTTACCTTCGACTTGTTTCGTTGGCCTCCAGCTCTTGTTGCTTTCTGCTTTGATGCAAGGTCCTTGAACTTGGAACTCTACTCTCCCCAATCTCTCTCTCTCTCTCTCTCTCTCTCTCTCTCTATCGCGACTTTGCTTTCTGCACTCTCCTTGTGGGTTCTTTGAAAGTGTTGATTGATCTTCTCTTCTTTTTACGGTCGGAGCTTACGAGGATCTTCCGTTTTGGTACGTGATTCTGACTTCTTAGTTCTAAATCTGAAGAATTGTAGGTTTTTATAACTATGGAACAAAGAAAGTTGAGTTCTTCCGTTGCTTGAAAGATTTCGTTGGTGTCTTAGTTCTATGGTAAATGTGTTTCGTGAGTGAACGTCTCCTTAATTTTTTTAACCCCATTATTTATTGTTTATTCACTCTTTGCTTTGTGAAAAGGTAAAGTTAGACATGAAACTGTGAAAGATGCTTTCTTTTTTGCGTTTTCTTATTTTTGCAGACCTCTTTTTGACGAACATTATATAAAAGGAGTTGTGGTTGACTTAGTGAAATTTATGTTCGAGAAAAGTTACATCCGAATACAACCTTAGCATTTGCATTTTCCTATGATGAAGAAGACAAGATATTGACTTGTTTTTACCTCCCAAGTATGACTATTAATTTGTCATTTCCGCAATTATTTTCTCGTTTTATTTTTATCTTTAAGCTTGGAAGTGTTTTTATGTGCCTTCAAATGGCTGATGAAGATCTATGATCATTTGGTAATAGTTGCGTTTACTTTCCTTTCTTTTAGAGGAAAATTGGTTTAGTTTAAGGGTGGAAGATGATTATGTAGTTTCTTGACGTCTGAATGCTCAGTTTTTGCTGTGCTCAATGTGCTTTAGTTAAATAGCAGCAATCTTGACTTGGATTTGTTTGGTTTTACGCTGTGAAGTAGGCTGTTTTGTCAATTTCTGAGTCTGATGTCTCCTCCTTTATTGGGTGTGGAGGAAGAAGGGCAGAGTAGTGCTTCTTTAGTGGCCTCTTCACCCTCCATTGATTGCATATCCCAGAATGGTTGTGGGTTAAAGGAAAGAAACTATCTTGGATTGTCAGATTGTTCTTCAGTTGACAGCTCTGGAGCCCCGAGCTTGGCCGCAGAAAATAAGAGCAATATTAATCTGAAGGCTACTGAGTTGAGGCTAGGTCTTCCGGGAACCCAATCCCCAGAAAGAGTTAGCCAAGGAAAACTTAATGAAAAATTTCTCTTTCCTTTGCTGCCTTCCAAGGATGTGATCTGCTCGTCATCACAGAAGCATGTTATTTCAGGCAACAAAAGGGGATTCTCTGACACCTTGGATGGTTTCTCAGAGGTCAAGGGTTCTTCATATACACAAAAAAACTGGATGTTTCATGCAGCTGAGTCTGAGTCTGAATCTCCACATTCTGTGGGGCAAGGGATGTTTCCTGGTTGTTCGGGAGTTAATACGATGCTTTCATCCAGGCCTTCGGGGTCTCAGTCAGCTACAGTGGAGTTGCCACAGAGAGCATTGCAAGATATACCTCTTGCCACAAATACCAAGCCAAACCTGACCGGTGCTTCTAATAACAACAGTAGTGCACCTGCTGCCAAGTTAGTTTCAATTAAGGGAATTTGTTGTTGGGAGTAGAAGAGCGTGGAATAATAATGATGATGGTTGCTATTTTTGTTTTTCACAGAGCACAGGTTGTTGGTTGGCCTCCAATTAAATCGTTCCGGAAGAACAGTTTGGCTACTACTTCAAAGAACAATGATGAGGTTGATGGAAAGCCTGGTTCTGGTGCACTTTTTGTGAAGGTTAGCATGGATGGTGCCCCTTATCTCCGGAAGGTTGATCTGAGAAATTACTCCACTTATCAGGATTTGTCTTCTGCACTGGAGAAGATGTTCAGCGGTTTTACCATTGGTGAGCTATTTCTATATACTTGGCCTTGAGGTCACACTTGAGCTATTTCTATATATTTCGTGTTCTGGAAGCTCTAATTATAGATTCTTTCTTCAAAATAGACATAGTGTTGCATGGATGTGATTACTACATTTTCTTGGTGATTTCAGGTCAATGTGGGTCTCATGGAGCTCCAGGGAGGGAAAAGCTGAGTGAGAGCAAATTGATCGATCTTCTCCATGGATCAGAATATGTACTTACATATGAAGATAAGGATGGTGACTGGATGCTTGTTGGTGATGTACCATGGGTGTAAGTTTTTACTGTGCCTTATTTCTACGTTCTTTGTCTCCATTTTCCCTAGACTAAGTGTAAACCATAGAATTGTATTTAAATGTAGCTTTACTTGATGGACGAATTGCTTATCATGTTCAAAATATAAGTCAGGGATGATTCAAGAAAGAGAAAAGAGTAGTAGAAACTGGACGTGAGAGCTAGCAATGAGAAATAGTTAACAATTAATTGATTCCAACTGAGCTTTGCAATCTTCATGTTTTTGATAGATTTTGGTTGTCATTACAGAAAGACTAATGGCGAGTCTATCACCCTTTGTAGAGTCCATTTACTTCCTTTCTGAGCCTGTATCCAATGGTTATCATTAAGTATAGTGAATATGTGGTTGTCTATTGTGTGATTTGATGCATAAAATGCTGTGTATTTTCTTGGTTGATGATATTTTGCGTGACTTCCTTTCAGAATACTCAGTATACTGCATATCCTTGTATCTGAGATGAAATGACACTATTTCTTTGCCTGAATTTTGTTGAGATGATTTCCTCCCTTTTTGTATGTATACACATATTGGTCCCATTTGTGCGCCTGAGTATAGTTTTCAGGGAAATTTCCATTCATTAATATTTTATTCATTAGATAAAAACCTGTCAGTTGACAGTAACTGGTGTTGCTTTGCCCAGCTTCGGTTGGATAAATTTGAGCAAAATTTTTTTTCTGTCACTCTGAAGGATACAGCTATATTGTTTCTTGTCTTTGGATGTTGAACAATTGGCAACTTTTCTTTGTTGCATATGCTTTGTAATAACAGCAGACATTCAACTTCTCTCCGTTTCTCTTCCTAAACCAAAAGAAAGAAAAATCCCCTTTATATTCTTGTTATTACATTGTTCTAAGTCTCATTTGGTTTTGTACCAGGATGTTTATTGAAACTTGCACGAGGCTTAAAATTATGAAAAGCTCTGATGCCATTGGCTTAGGTATGTAGACTAATCTCTATGTTGGTGTATAAACAGATAGTTTCAATATTTTGAAACAACATGATAATCTGATCAAGAGAGTAAATCAACTCAACAATTTTCCTTAACGTTCCCTGATTTGTATTATGCCTGAGACCTGAAGCCTGAACGTGACTGCTAGAGTTTAATGACAGCATTTTTTGCGGAAAACTTTGTTTTAAAATCCTTAATTTATGGAAAAAAATTACATAATGCCTGAGGCTAACTAGAACAATGATGATTTTGTACTAGTTCCAAGTTCCAAAAGACTTCCTACGAGCTGCTATTTCAGCTTACATTTATAGTGGCTTTTGCTAAACATCTTTATAGGCTAATTTCTTTTGAGATCTGATATGATCTGTCATCTGAAAATATATGTTGTGGTGCACAGCTCCAAGGGCAATGGAGAAATCAAGAGTCAGAACGTAGTAGATCACTTTCCTTTCAATCAAACTCGAAGAATGGAACAAAAAGTCCAGATGAAAACAAAGGCAAAAATTGTTGAAGGAGTGGTTTTACAGGATGGCTTGGGTTGGGGCTTACTGAGATGTGGTTGCCTCATCAGTGTTTTGGTTGCTTGAAAAATGTCTGTTACTTTATGTTTGTTTAGGTCTGGTTGTTCTAAATCCACGTTATATTATCCTGAATTGTGATCAAATTGATATAGAAGTTTGTTTCTCAAGTGTTACTCTGTTCTGTGACTGTCGAATCTGAAACAACTTGGAATTTGTGCTCACCTCAAGGTGATCACTGATTTTACAGCCTCACAAGTTCTCATACTAACTTTAGTACCTGCACCTGAAGAATATAGAACCACATAGAGATCTAAGTCTTGCATAAAAGTCTGATATGCATCAAGTTCTCAGATTTGGCAATTATATCTAAAGAGTATAAATCTATAAAACTGTCACAGTTCAAATTGGCATTTAAGTATCAGGATCTTGACTTTCTGCCAGATTAAAGTCTAGGGTATTCTCTTTCTTCTGAATACTCTGTAGATATTGGAGGAAATAACAATATGGTTTTTACTATATTATCTGATAACTCTCTGTTCTCTGTAATTCAATATGTATCATAATGTTCCAGTTGACGATTATCTGGATTAATTATATTTCCTTTTTGACTTCCAGTCACAAATTGTTGACCTTTTCCAGTGCAGATACTGATGCGGATTTAGACTTTTTGTGCCATCAGTGGCAGTGGTCGCTTTCTTGATGCTTTGGTTGATTGCTTAGTGCAAGCCTAATCATGATTATTACCATTAAGTGCTCTTCATATTCTGTTTCTTTGATTTTTATGTTCTACAGTTCATAAACCAATAATTCGTTTCCACCAAGTAAAAGTTGTCATGTCTGTTTAGACAGGTTAAGTGTGTATCATGTTAATGTTTTCAAGTCATGGGATTTTCTGTGTATTTTTTGGACATAGAATCAAAAGGTTGATCATATAAGATTTGTTTACTGTGAAAAGTTGGAGCAGTTGTGTGATTAGTTGTGATCTTCAATCAATGTTGCATAAGTTGGTGAATAATCTGATCCTCAAGGATTTTACTAAAATTTCTTCAAAGTTGTTATTTTTAAAGTGTATAAATAACAATAACAAAGTGAGAGTCTCACTTAAACGCAAGATCTGGAGATGTTTAATAATACGGGCAAATTATGTTGAACGAGTGAGAATTTTGGACTATGTACTAAATTAGGTGCATGGTTCCTGATCTTGTCCTCTAATGAACTTAATTCCAAGGTCTCACATGCAAAGCATTCACGAATATGGAAAATGATCATATCTTTGTCTTCATTCTACAGACTTCAAGTTTTGGAAGTTAGCTGAAAATTTCTGAGATGTACGGAAGAAATGTATTTGCTTGTACTGACTCCTGAAACGACCTATGGAGGGATTGGTGTGTCTCTGTTCAGGAAGTTGAAAGACTAGTCTTATCTTCAAGCTTTAAATCTATAGCCATGAATGTACCTGAAAGTCCTGCATTGATTGAGCTAAAAGGATACAAAATTCAAAAAAGTAAAAGGAAGGTACGTGTCCATGCATTACATTAAGCTGTGGATCTCTTTTTGTAGTTTTGATAACGGACCTGTGGTAGCCATTTTTCAGGTACGTAAAAGATAAAATTTCAGAAATACGTAATAATCTGCGAAGTACGTATCTTAACTTGGGGTAAAAGACATAAACCTAATCTCCTAATTTTTAAAATTCTTGAAAACAAAATTAGATTTTATTTTTTAATTCTTTTTTAAGACTTCAGATTAAAATAATTAAGAAATACATGCCGTATAAACACAAGATATAGCCTTCTAGAAGGTGGCCAAGTTGGTAAAGTGCGAGAGAATGGGGCCAAAAGGTTCTCTGTTCGAATCCCCTATCGACATTTTGTCGATCGAGCCTATTATATAAGGCTTACTTAGTGCGGAGTACTCGGTTGGCGTGATTTGCAGGCTATTAAGTCAATTTAGAAATTTATCCAGTGCACAGCAACTGCAGGTTTCTCCGTTCTAAAAAAAAGGCAGATTAATAAAATGTTATTTATACGATAATTTAACCCAACTCTTTAACTTGAATTGAAATGATTAAATTTAACTTAAATTTATAAATTTATAATAATTATCTTAAATTATTAATTTAAATTGTACTTAATTTGTTCGTGTTGAATTTAAAAATTGAGTTAGGTTATTATATTAGTGATGTTTAATCAGTTTACATTTGATGTTCATATCAATGATAAAAAAACTCAATTAGTTCCGTCAGTTCAATCATAAAATTCTTGAACCGATCAGTTTTTTGATTCAGTTTTTAACTTTTTAATTCGTTTTACTTTAATAACTTTTGTTATTAAAAATCGATCAATTTTTACTAAATTAATAAGTTATTGTGAACCAAAATAAATCAGTTAATTTATATTAATATTCTTTTTTTTAATAAACTTCACATTCTTAAGGACAATATCTTTTAATCATATTTTAAATTCTTAAATTTTACTCGTACTTTATCCGATTTTATAACGTTCTAATACTGATTGAACCTTTTAAATCTCAAATCTCTTATCTTACTGATTTTATCCTTTAATTTGTTTTCCCAACCTTCTTCACAGAAAATGCTAATTCTATCTAATTGATGTTAATAAATTCATACATTAAACAGATGACTGCTCTAGCAACCAACCATAGAAGTCATTTTCAGGCACCTTGACAGGCAAACAGCACATATGTCCACTCGTGAACATGAAAATTTCAAGATTGGATGATTTCCTCCCCACCACTCGTTGAGGTATCCATATTTCCTTTTTCTCTGTTACTCTCCATCTTAATCTTTCATCAGAATTTGACTTTTCAGGACTTGCCCTGCATTTCATTGGTTGAGTGATGCTCAAGTACTTCTAATGAAATGTGTTTTCAGTGACTAGACTGCTTCGTCGTCAGGTTCATTGGCTGTTTGCACACAGGAGGAAAGTGGCATACATTACAGATTCAGAAATCAGAAGTGTCCGGAGAAAGTCACAAGAAATAAGAATCGAGTTATCACTCACCCGACAAAGAGATGCAATATTTTTTTTGTCTTCAAGTCGGATTCGAAATCAATCCATCAAATTCATATTTACGTTACTTCAACCTAACTATTAAACCCGAACTAACCTAATTAAATTCAACTTAAATTTTTAATTTAAGTCAAATTTTATCACTATTATCATCATACTTAATCCGAATCTCATACCAATGTGAGAATTAGAAAAGATTGATAGTATACAGCTTTACTCCTACAGAGTAGAGATGCTGTTTCTGATAAACCAGATTCAGAGGGACCCATTTCTTTATACTTGTTCCTGAAGTAGAAAACGTTCCATGTGTTCCTGAATACTTTCTTTCAAAAGGGCTTTCGCTTCTTCAGTGAATATTTTGGTAGAAGATATGATTTCTTAGAACTGCGGTTTATTCGTTTTTAAATAAGTACGTAACTCAACGAGAAATTTCCTTACTTAGCCAATTTCTATAGTCATTATCTGTTCCTCGACTATGAGAAAGGCTGATTGAGATTGTTTGAATAACTCGAGTATAAATATGATAATGAAAAAAAAAGTACGTAGTATAGTAATAAACAACAAAAAATTACAAATAAGTGATGGAAGTTAAAAAAATAAAACTAACATAAATAAATAATTCATTTATTTTATTCAAATAAACATAAAAGATGTCATAAAATAACTAAATACATTTAAAAACTAATAAATACTTAGAATAAAGTAATAACAAATAATTAAAATAAAATAATAACTTCAAATAAATAAATAAAATAAAATAAAAATGTAACAACATGATAACAATTTATCAAAAAGATGTCCAACTTGTCAACAAGATGCACTTGTCAAGAAATTCAAATACAAAACAAAACTTACAAACAGTCATAATAAAAATGCATTCAAGAGTTAAAAGCAAGTAGTCATAATGTATGTAGCAAGAAAGATGAAACAATTAGAAGGGGATAGACATGCCGTTATTAGAACCTTTATAAATACAAAACTTGATATTGAGAGTAGGACTAAAATCAGATATGATTACACTCTTAGAACTTGGAAAATTCCACCTCGCCATAAGATTGGTTAATAGAATTTAATTATTTCAAATCATATTTAAAAAATGATTTGAATTATCATATTAGTAATACTTGATTAGTTCGCGTTAGAGCATGTGGGTTTTTTTTAATTGAAATTTTTAAAAATTTTAAAAATTAGGAAGCCTTTTTTTATGATTCTTTTAAATTACAAGGGCTTTTAACCTAACTTTTAATATTTCCTCTCTTTAGGTGACTTATGTTAGGCGTGCCTAATTGAAGGAAAAGGGAAAACAGAAGATGGAATACAGAAATCGTTAGAGGTGGACCTCCATCTACCAGACTCATTAATTTGAAGAAGAAAGGAACACATGAATGCAAATATGATCTTCACATATGTGCAGAAATCTGCCACATCGCAGGCTTTCAGGACTCAAACGAAACCTGGAGGAACACCAATCCTTGTCATTCAAAGATCATTGGCCTGTCAAATTGCTTCCACCAAATTGCAACTCCTTTTCGTTCCCCTAAACTCCAACGCGTTTTTGCCACCCATCCCATTTAAAGCACTGGTCTGTTTATGGAAGTGACATGACAAGCCTTTCAAGTTCTCTGAAAATGCGTGTGATCTTTACAGTTTCGATCGTGGAATTTTGGCATAAATGGGAATGTGGGTATTGCCTAAAAGGGCAAATAGTGATTCATGTACTGGTTGTGATAACTAAAACCCATAACTGTCAATGCTTTCTCCTGCATTTTCAAAATAATAATCACCATTTCTAATTTAAGCGGAATTAGAAATCTTGTTCGAGATGTGAAGTTCATAGAAGTTCAGTATAACGCAACCTTATCCTTAGCTAATAGAGAGATTGATTCTAACTTAAACTTAATTGGACAAAACTCAATTTACTAACCCTACTTATTCTTACAGAGAACCCTTCTTGCCAATGATTCTCGATGAAGAATATTATACAAGTTGATATGTGTATGCAACTATTTTCTTTTCTTCTTCTTCTTTTTATTTAATTAGGATTCTATCGATTTATGAGTTGGGACCATGTGCCCCAATAATGGCAACCACTCAACCACCAACCAAAGCCATATCTTTCAATTTCCATCACCTTATGGGAATTATTAGTCTACTCCATAATTATTTATTTGGCATAAACTTATTACCTCCTCTTCCTCTTCCTGCTCGTACATGTGACTTTACCTAATATTTATGGCAGTTTGGTCGAATCTTAGAAGACCAACTGCTAATCATGCAACCCAAAGTTGAGAACCACTTACGTTAACTCCAATTTGTTTAAGATTAAGTAGTTATTATTGTGTTCTCTGGTTGCTGTAACATGCGAGGGTGAGGCCAAGTGAATTACAATCATCCCCATCATTCGTTTCTGTCGTTGTAGGAAGATTCAGAGTCTCATTCTCAAACTCTCCCTTTTTTTTTATTGGCTTTAACAAAATGCTTTATTGTATTATGTTCAGGAGTTAGGCTTCTTGCTAAACAACAAGAAGAGGAATAAAATTTGATGCTAAGTGCTCGTCTTATTATAAAAGTTTAAGCTGTTACGTGGTTCAACCTAATTAGTTTTATATATTCACTAATATAATTCTTCGAGTGAAAGTTCTTTGAGCTTGAAACTTACGTAGACTCACTTTACTTTGTGCTGAATAATAAGTGGATGGTAAAATTTGAACTCAAAACTACTTGATCATGGAGGCTCTGATACTATATTAAGTGACCGTTTCACCACAAACACTTAAACTATTATATAATGTCAACTTAATTAATTTTATACATTCACTAGCACTTAAAAAGTTTTGAGTCTGTTCAAGAACGCCCATTACTCGACTGCAAAGTGAAAAGTGTATGCTAAATGCCATGGAATAATTTGTTTCGCTTGAAAATTAGTTACTTTAGGGTTTAGTAGAATTTAATAATTTATAAATTGCACGTTTCAAAAAAATTATTTAACAAATAATTAATTTTAAATTAAATGATACACTTGATTTAAATAATATTTTGTAAAATTTAAATTATTTAAATTATTATTTAATTATATTATTTAGAACAAAAGACATAAATTTCTTTTAAGTTTTAGTTTTTTAAATAAAAACTCTTTCTCGTATACTTTGTTAAAAATAACAGTGAATTACATGTGCCATAAAAAATATATTTGTACTAATAATTTTACTCAACTTTTAAACTTGAATAAAACTAATTAAATCTGACTCAAATTAATAATTTATTATAATTATTGAACAATAATAATACCTAATAAAAATCTTGCGAAGAACTGAAGTTTAGAAAAATCTAATAATAAACAACCTTAACCAAGGCTAATAGAGATGTTGGTTCTGAATGATTCATATAAATGAATGAAATTTTATTATAATTATTCATTTAGATCAAATTTAAGAGTTGGTTCAAATTAATATATTAATAGCATTTAATCACTTTGTATTTACTATTCATATTATTATGTGTGTTTTATTTTTATTTTTTACATAATTTTAAAAGAAAGAGTTTTTAAGAAAAAATAAAATAATAATTTTTTAAATTTAAAAATCTAAAAAATTGGAAAAATATTTATATTTTTACTCTAATATTTACGAAGATATATATATCTGTTGAAATTGGTGAGCCAACCGGACGAAGCCTGTTATGCCATTTGGACTGATCTCATAGGGATTGTACTGGAGATGTGGATAAAAATCTTAGGTTCTAGACTTTGATATCTGATGTGGAAAGGGACACTCACCTTAAACATTAATTGCTGTGATTGTGACACCAAAGGGTATCTCTGTTCACATTTTCGGTTCTAATTCTGATTTATTAAATTTTATCTATATATTGTATGAATAAAATTTAATATAATATAATAAAAATATTATATCTGATACAAAAAAATTTGATCCCACCTCTATCCTTCCTTAGTTCGAGTAAAAAGAGTTACAAGCAATATTTTAATAATCGAATAAAATTTCGATAAAATAAAAAGTTTAAAATTTAAAAATTTTAATTAATATTAGATTGTAATAGAAATTAAAGAATTTTGAAATAATATTTGAAGAAAGAGGCCATTTTTACTAGTAAAAACGTTAGATTTAATTTAAAAATGTTATATAAAAGTTAACTAATTTATTTTAATTTGTAAAAATTAATTAATTTATAAAAATTAATTAATTAATAAATCGACCAAATTTTAATAATAAGAATTATGAGGTAAATTAAATTGGGAAGTTAAAAACTGAACCAAATAATTGGATAATTTAAAATTTTTATTATTGAACTAGTTAAATTAATTTAGTTTTTAATTATTGGTTAAAAGTTTAAAATATTGTTATTTCTCCAAAAACTTTTACGCTTTAATTTTTTAATTTTAACTAATTATTTGATATCAATATTCTTAAATATTTATTTAAATTAAGTATGCTATTTGATTTCAAATCACTAAAATATAATTCATATTATATAATTTATTAATTAAGTTATTGATGCATTAAAAATATTATCTAACTAGTATAATTTATTATACAATGGAAGATCCACCAATGAGCCAAAATGAAGATGGGGTGTGATCTCAAAGACGAGGAATCAGATTTTCTGTTTTCGTTATAATATTCTTATCATGTTTTATTAAATCTCACTCACACATTTATATGAATCTCACATAAACATATAAATGAGATATAATAAAATAAGGTTAAAATAAAATAACTGAAACAGAAGATTTAATGTGCAAAGATGATTATCCAATTTGATCATTAAAGTGTAAAAGAGGTATAACCTCTTTGCTTATTTATATGCCTATTTATTTTTTAATTATTTTCATTTGAGTATGGTCAAAAGCAAGAGCATGTGCATGTACATTAACTTATAAGGTTTTGGTTCACCACTCTTGACTTAGATATTTTAAATATATAACGTGTGACAATATTTTATTAGCTAATTATTTTTTAAAGTTTAGTAGTAAAATTATTATAAATAACAAACCAATAAAACATGATGTGAGGAGTTATATAATAAATGAACTTTTATAAAAATTAAATTTTATATCTTATAATTTATTTAATTATCTAAAGAGTTTGTTGATACGTTCAATTTAGGAAGATTCAATAATACGTAACATTATCTTTAATTAATAAAAAACTGTATTATGATAGCTTCAAAAAATAAAAGTAAAAGGACTGATATTTATGAATTGTTAGTACGCTTGATTTGACGGATCCTTTGCTTATCCATGAAAAAGATAAGATCTTATTTAATTCTGTTGAAAAAGAGTATAATTGCAGACAGCTTTACATGTGGAAGAGTACAATTACATTAACGAAGACCAGCCTACAGTATACAATAATATCATTCAACTATGCTCTCTGTCGATTTTGCCGACTAAGTTTACTATACGAATACGAAAGTATTTTCGACCTAACCATTTTTTATAGTTATAAAATATAAACATTATCAATTTTCCAAACAAATTATAATTTTCTAATTATTAAAATTAAACTAATTTGAATAATTTAATTATAAAAATTTTAACCCGTTCAATTCTTATTTAACAATCTTTTTTAATACGTATTATGCAAATTTTTAAACACTTATTATATTTTATATGCAACATTAAACATTTCGATCCTTTTATATATCAAAATGCTGCACTTTTATACATGAATTAACGAAATGTTATTTACACGATGATTCAACTCCTCAAACATAATTAATTAAATTTGATTCAAATTTAATTAGTTCGACTTAGTATTAATGATTGAGTTAAATAATCATATACTAACGATTGATTAGTTCACATCTAATAATTATTTTACATGTTTCATAGTTATTTATAACTATAATTTAAGAAAAGATATTTAAAAATTTTGAAATTTAAAGAACTATTTTTCAAAATATTAAAGAGTGTATATTTTTAATATTTATTAAACTACGAAAGAGATATATCTTTTATTCTTAAAATATTTATGTTTGTTTATTGTCGTGGATATAGTGTTGATATTTTAATTTTAACTTAAAATTTAATTAAAAAATTTAAAATTAAGCTAAATTTGAGCTTAGATTTCAATAGCACAAATTTAATCAAAATTTAAATTAAAATTGAAAAGGACTATGGAATCAAATACGGCTTTATAAGATCCAAATTCGCACCTCAAATCTTTTGTTTTACTTATAATATTCTAATCTTATTTTATTAAATTGTATTTATATATTTATGTAAAATTTATAAAATAAAGTTTAATAGAGCATAATAAAAATATTATAATTAAAATAGGAGATCGTATCCCAAATCCGACGTAGCCATTGGCATGCACGAATCACGATGCATATACATTGATTACATTGGTAACACGTAAAAATAAAGTAAGCTTCACGTGCCCCTTAGGACACATTAATTAACAATAATTACAAATTTTAAATTAAAGCCTTTAAACATTGAGTGACTTAGTTTAACCGCAAGGGTAAAAAGTAAAAAAAAAAAAAACCCTTATAATTACTCTCTGAGTTTGAACCCAATTAATGAAGCTTAATTAACCATCATAATTGATAATTATTTGACATTAAGTTACACGCTTTCATCTGTTTCAATTCAATCTGTTTACTTTTACTTGAAGACTTTTTTACTGTGCTGATTCACCGCTAATGTTAAAATCCAACTTTTACTGTGGCGTTACTCTCCACACTTTCTCGTTCGAGATTCCTCTCTTTTGTCCACGATAAAAAATAATAACGAAGATTTTGTATGATTAGCAAATTGAGGCAATCATTTTATAAAATTATGTTTCAAAATAATTACTTTAGACATATTGATAATGTGATTAGTACGTATTATCAAACGCAAAGAATTATTGTAAAATGAATAAGTATTTTAAATATTAAAATATAAGCTTTTTTTAAAGGTAAAAGGCATAAACTTTAAATTTTTATTTTTTGAAAAACCCTTTTTTATATTTTTATTAAAAATAATTAAAAATATATGATATAAACATTATATGTAAATTAATCCAATAATACTAATATGGTAATTCGACTCGATTCTAATCAATTAAGTTCGATTTAAATTAATAATTTAAGATAATCATAATGACTTATTAGTTTAAATTATATTTAATTACTATGAGTTAACAACTAAATTGAATTATTACGTAAACAACATTTAATTAGTGTGTGTTTAATATTTACTGTATGTGTGTTTCTTCGTTATTTTTTAAATGAAGTTAAGAGAATGTGTTTTTTTAGAAAATTGAAAATTAACAAAATATTTTTTGAGAATTTTAAAAATAAGAATTTTTATTAAATTATATAGAAAGTCTATTTCTTTTATCCCTATTTAAAATTTAAAACTTATTATTAAAGATGAATTTTCATTTTGAATTAAATTAGAAAAATGGAATTAAGATTAATTTAATTCATTGTGCCTAATTATTATATGAAAATTTAGTAAATTTTTTAATAAATATTGTGGTTTTTGACAGGATTGTAAATAATATAAGTGTTCGATTGAAAAAATTTCAACCTTTCAGATACTTTTTCTGTATAAAATTATTGATTTAATTTAATAATTCTTAATTAAAAACTAATCAATTCAAAATTCAAAATAAAAAAATCAATAAAATTACTATTTTTTTGGAAAACAATTTTTTTCTTTTTTTAACAGAAGAATTTGCAGTCACAATTTTTTGAAAATGCACTGGATAAACTTTCAGATTGACGCAAAATCTTGTAAATCATACCAATTGAGTATTTCGCATAAGACAAACCCTATACGACAAGTTTGATCGAGAAAAAATAAATAAGAGAATTCGAACACAGGACATTTTAGCTCTATACCTCCCACTCCACCGACTAGATCATCTTTATTATTAGAAAAGTAATTAGGATTAGGGATATAATATTTAAAAGAAGGCTTTAAATGATATTAATTCAATTATGGCCAAAATGAGTAATAAAAAATCGATTTTTTTAATAAATTGATTAGCAATAAGAAATATTGAATGACTGTTATGCCCTCCTGGGGTGAAGCCAAACTCATTAATTTCTCGTTTCTGTATACCTTATCATTTCAGAGTCACACGGAAAAGCACACATACCCCACCACGAACAGACAAGATCAAGAGAGATCAGAGTTCCACAGCAAGGAGCTGCATAGTACAAATGCAACTTTTAGAAATTAAAACAAAAATAACTATTAAATAATATAGAGTTATATAAAACGTGATTTTAAATATATTAAAAATAATTAAAAACCTCCAAAATAATTTAATTAAATATTTTTGTGGAAGTAAAAGAAGTATAATATAATTAATCTAATAATTAATTTAAAAAATATAATTTAAAGGTAAAAGATATAAACCTCTCCCAAAATTAAGAATTTTGGAAAAAAGAAATTTGATTTTTTAGGAAAACTAAAAATTAAAATATTTTAAAAATAAGTTCAACCCGTTTTAGTATTATTTTTAATTTTATTTGGAGTTTGTTTGAAGAGGTGACAGTGTCTTCTCTTCTTCTTCTTCTTTCTTCTCCCGTTGACTTATTACCGCAGGTGACAACAACCTGCAGATGCCAGTTAAATTTGCAAATCCCAATACTAACTTTGCTTTAAATACTCAAAAACCTATCCTTCCCTTTTGTATAAGGAAAAGCCTCCTCATTATTTGTTTCTTTACTACTTACTATACAATACATGTCCCCGTTAATAGAGCGCCCCCCTCAGATGGAGAGAAAGGTGAGTGAGACCTTTTTGATTCAGATATCTTTTGAGGGCTTTGGAAAGATAGAAAAAGGAACGTAACCAAGAACAACAGTACACATTCATATGTAAGAACAAACCAAGACCATTAGACCAATCCTCATCAACTTGTCTTTCCTCATGTATGTTCAACCCATATCTGTTCTCCAATCAAATCCTATCGAAAACAGAGTTTGATTTCGTTCAACAATGGTGAGTGGTTGGAGAAGAGCGTTCTGTACTTTCATTCCCAAAGAGCAGCGAGAAACCACATTATTTGGAGAAAACCAATCCATCAACGACAAGAAGACCAAGACCAAGAGCAAATCAGGCGATGTTAATACTCACAGTCCCAGAATCATAAGGGGTTTCTTCTCCAACCCGTCAACGCCTAGTCTCCGGTGTCAGACCACCACCACACCGAATTCATCTTCCGTACCCAATAGCCCACCTAAACTCCATTGTAAAACCAGTCATAGCCCAAGACTGTTCCATTTCTCAAATTCCTCATCCCCCAGATCGCCTTCTACCTTCTCCTTCCTCAAAGCCCTGTCTAAATCAACCAGTACTCGATGTGGAGTCTGTTCTCAGAGTGTCAAACGTGGTCAAGCAACTGCTATTTTCACTGCTGAATGCAACCACGTGTTTCATTTCCACTGCGTCGCTGCTCAGCAACACCTCATCATCTGTCCAGTTTGCAGCGCCACCTGGAAGCACCTGCCGATGTTTTCCGGCCACCGTGACGAGCCCGAGGAGATCAGAAAACAAGAGAGCAAGCTCAAGGATGTTATAGCCAAGAGTTTGAGAGTCTATAACGACGACGAGCCTTTAATGTCGCCTTCTCACGGTTCACTCTTCAACACCATTCCCGAGCTGGAGGAAAACGAAAGTGACGTCGTCGAGGACGAGCATCAAAGCGAAGCTTTTCGCTTCGAAGGTTTCTTTGTAAGTCCAACTCCAAGAAAAGCTGCTGCTAAGAACGTTGAAGTCTCTCTGTTGCCGGAATCTGCGATCGTGGCCATCGGGAGGAATCACCAGACGCACGCGGTGGTTTTGAAAGTGAGAGCGCCGCCAGCTCCGACCACATTGCGTCGTACGCCAGTCGATTTAGTTACGGTGCTTGACGTCAGCGAGAGAATGTGCGGTTTCAAGTCTCAGATGATGAAACGTGCAATGAGATTGGTGATATCCACGTTGAGCTCCAACGACCGCTTGTCCATAGTCGCGTTCTCGTCGGGCTCCAAGCGGCTCTTTCCGTTGCGTAGGATGACGGCGAACGGGAGACGAGCGGCGCGTCGGATTGTGGAGGCGCTTGGGACTACCGGTCTGGGAATGAGTGTGAACGACGCGCTCAAAAAGGCGGCAAAAGTTATCGAAGATCGCCGAGAGAAGAATCCAATTTCCACAATCATGATTTTCTCCAACGGTCACGATGACCGGTCAACTAATCAGAACCGTTCCTCTATGTTCGTGTCGTCCACGCGTTTCTCCCCGATGGAAATCCCTACGCACTCGATTGTTTTCGGCGAAACTCACGCGCCATCTGAGGATGCCTTAGTCAAGTGTATACGTGGATTGTTAAGCGTCGTGGTTCAAGATCTGAAGCTTCAACTCGGGTTTGCCCCCGGTTCAGGAGCAGTTGATATCCCAGCGGTTTATTCTCTAACAGGTCGACCCAGCGTATTCGACCGCGGTTCGGTCCGAGTCGGGGACCTTCACGCGGAGGAAGAGAGAGAATTACTGGTGGAACTGAAAGTGACAGCTTCGTCCTGTGGGTCCCAGCAAGTCTTAACCGTACGACCGTCGTTTACAGGCCCATCGTCGCAGGAACAAATCTGGTCTAGAGAATTAAGTTTGTTGGTGCCTCGCGCACAGCCCGTCCGATCTTCGACGCCAATCATCCAACGGTTGAGGAACCTCCACGTCAGCACGCGAGCTATAGCTGAGACTCGCCGCTTAATGGAACAAGGCGACTACTCCGGAGCTTATCACTTGTTGTTATCGGCTCGGGCGTTGATGGTGCACAGCGGCGATGTGTCATGGGCTAGTGACTACCTGCGAGGCTTGGAGGCGGAGGTGCAGCGACGACGACAGAGGAGTGGTCAACAGGTGGAGCCGCTTACGCCAACGTCGGGGTGGCGAGCCGCCGAGAGATTGGCTAAAGTGGCTATAATGAGGAAGCATATGAACAGGGTCAGCGATTTGCATGGCTTCGAGAACGCTAGATTTTGAATTTTTTTTCTTTTTTAAAATTTTTTCTTTTGTAATTTGAAACACACAAGATAATATAATATAATAAATATATTAATTGGGTGAAAAAGGAAAAAAGAAATGCGGGTTGGAATGATTGAGTGGACCCAAGTGCATAATAGCGACAAGCGGTACCGGACGGCTAGGCCCTTTTGCACATAGGAAAGCGAACCACTCCTCATCTCAATAGGCCAGTCCAGCTCTTTTTTACTTTGTTAGTTTTCCATACATGTAACATATTTGCAACTTAGAAAGATGGGTTTGTTTGTTTTTGTTTTCATGTTAAATTATAATTTTTTTATAATTATTTTTTAAATTTGTCCTAAATAAGCTTATAAATATATATAGATGATTTGTAACATAAATTAACAAATTTAAAATTAACGATAACAATAATAATAACGTTCTAATAAAAAATTTGTTAAAACTCGAAGTTTTAGTATGTTCAAAAGTTTCTAAATGATTCACGTAATTTATGAATTAGAAATAAGACTATGTATTATCAGATCTCTTTAAATTACGGGTTTCGCAGAATTGTTATTGTTTGTAATATTTGATTTGAGGGGTGGAATGTACACTTGAGAAATGATTGAAGCAATCCCTCCTTGGAGCCTCTCATGTGTAGCGCACTAGTGAAAGATTTTGAAGCTTTTTAGTGCCAAATCCTATATCGGTCAAGATACAAGATTAACCTAAAAGATTGGGTGATTTGAATCCCACTCATCCACTACACCCAAAAAAGCAAAGTTGATACACAAAATCTCCTAAGCAAATGATGAGAAAGAGAGACTTTTCATATGTTTGTAATTGTAATGTCAATTTAACCCAAAATGGGTATGCGTTTTATGAATCATATGTTTTAAATAAATTGAGGATGTAACAAAAACTCGAAACAATCCAAAAAATGCTTCAGAAGTTTTGGATTCATCGTGGGCATAGACATGATCATGTTCAATGCCAAAGTCCAACATCATCTATATAGTTTTCGGAAAAGGACTCATCAATGCTTGATCCTTTCATCTAGCTGTCAGGATGAGATAGAAATTATTCTTATTATCATCATCGTCATAATCACAATGTACTACCTCTTTTTAGATCATCATTAAATTGCAAATTTTGTCAACATTGGGTTCGGATTCATGAACACGATGTGCTTATACTATTTTCTCGGAATACTGAATTTTGCCTTGGACCTTTTTTTCTGTGGACTAGAAAGTTTGATCATGAGCACTTTGGGTGGTGAATTTGATCACGCAATTCAAGTAGTATCACAACTAGTGGCCCTTTTATGTCGTAAACCAATTGATGAATACACCATTTGATGTTAAAGCTTGTTGGACTTTGTGTACAAGTTCCTAACCTAGTTGTTGTGTCCATACCAAGAAATCCATTAAAGGGTTTCTTACCTATACCTTAAAAGAATCAAAATGACTCATAAATTAACCCCCACCTCCCCCAACATCCTTTGTCTTTTAAAGAGTTGTCCAAGTAGTTTGTGAGGATTCTTCAAATGCCTCCAAATATTAAGCATCGTTTTAAATTTAAATCTCTTGAATTTTTAAAAATTTTTCAAAGTGGTTGATGGGTTAAATTGAATTTGATTATTCAAATTGAATATATCATTTAATTTGAACATATAAACTTACCGTAATTTCTAATAATGAGAAGCTAAGCGGGTGGTCGAGTTATTGGAGTGGAGAGCATGACTCCAAAAGATCTTGTGTTCGAATTCCCTTACTTACACTCTCTCGATTAAGCTTGTCGTACATGGCTTATTTAGTGCGGAGTATCCGATTAGCGTGATTTACAGGCTATTGCGTCAATCCAAAGACTTATTCAGTACGCATCTAAATGATAACAAATGCGTATTCCTTCTTTTTTTTTTTTTTTAGGAAGAGAAGCTAAGCATCATCCATTCCTAAATGAGAGGCAATCTTAATTACGAGGTTAGAACAATAAAAACTAATGATTAGAAAATCCAATCATTCAATCGTAAAAACCTTAAATCATGCAATTTTTTGTTTCAATTTTTAACTTTTGAGTTCGGTTTATTTTAATAACTCTTGTTATTAAAAATAGATCAGTTAATTTTTTAAATTTAATACGTTCTTATAAATTAAAATAAATCAATTAATTTTTATTTAACAATCTTTTTTAATTTATTTTCAATTTCTTCGATTGATAAAGACAATCATTTTAATTATATTTCAAAAATTTAAATTCTATTCAAAACTTAGCCAATTTTATGACTATCTAATATGAACTTCTTAAACCTTAAATCTAATATAAACCTCTTAAACCTTAAATCACTTATCTTATCGGTTTATCTTCATGTTCAAGTTTTTAAAGATTCATAAAAGCCTATAACCATTTGTTAATAACCGTAATCAATTAATCACATGCCAAGAGCTAGGACCACTTTCTTTCTAACGAAAGAAATGGATGAATCAAGTGTCAAGCAAGTTTGCCATGTTATTAGAACTTATGTGTTAGATAAGGAAAGGTCATCTTACTCTGTTTTACGAGCCTAAATCTGCGTGAAGTAGGTGATAGAAAGTGGTGACATTAACTTAAAAAAGAAAGGGTCTTTTAGCCCAACTGATGTGTTCCTTAAATTGCGCATACCTTTAAACAGCTTTTAGTGGCATTGATGAGTTACCATTTACTTTATTTATGTGGTGTACTTGTTATTGTAATAATACAGAAGAAGAAGAAGCAAGAAGAAGAATACAAAATTTCTCCAAATCCCGATAAAGACAAGAGATGCCTTTCACTTCACTTAATTATCCTTTTCACCATCAAGTACGATTGTGTCCACAGTAAGGAAGGCCAACCCAAATCGACCATTTTGGGCCGAAGACAAAGACCCCATGGCTGAAGGAAACAATTAAGTTTTTTTTTTAAAATATAATTTTTCTATTTTAAAATATATTTTTGTGAATTTAAATTTATTTTTAAACATTCTACTAAGTTTATATTGATTTAAATTTTCATCTTAAAATTTGTGTTTAAATGACTTAATAGAAATTATTTTTAATTAGAATTATCAAAAAGAGTTCATTTTGTTTCATTGGACAAAGAGAACCCTAACATGCTGAGCTGGCATTCACCATTCTCTTTCCCTGTCCTACATCCTAAGCTTTTATGTTCCTTGGGTAGATATGAAAAGAAAGTTTACAACAAATGCATTAAGAAACAGTACAGGGCAGACCAGCTTGCAACTCATTTCTTTACTGTTCAAGGGTGGGGAAGAGAACAAATTGATACAGTAAAACATTGTACAGGTGAAGGTACACATCAGAAATATAGTTGCTTACACTTTGTTGCATCAATATCAGATGGACAGTAAGGGCACTTGAAAGATTTTGAGTTATTCTTCGACATCCTATTGATGGATTGCTTGCACAGAACATGACCACAGGACATCAACATTGGTGGGTTGTCATCTGTTGATTGTTCCTTAGACACTGGACATATGAAGATGGAATGGAACTGAAATTCTGGGCTAAGCTCCACGGGCACAGGCAGCTGTTTCATTGATTGCCATTCCTGCCTCTTCCCTGCCATTACATTCATGAACTTCAACAGTGGTGGTAAAACCTGGAAACCTGCCGCTATAGTCACGCTCAATGGACTCTCAGAAGACTGGCCCAGAAGATTGCAGAATTGCCTCGTTAGTTCGTCAGCGGCTTTATTCCAATTAGTTGGCGATAGTAGTTCGGAGTACGGGGATTGATCAAGCTTCCCAGCCCATAGAAGACAACCCATAAGCTTCTGTAGGTCACCCAAATGGACAGAGGCAAATGGAGAAATGTGAGTTTTCGCATACGTGAGAGCTTCATTCTTGCTTCCAGTTTGCAGTAATTCCACAAAATGTAGCGTGTGGAGTTTCAGTTGAAGGTCTGAGCCATTTTGTTTGAGCTTCTCAGAGTTAGCAGCAGCCCACTTTAGTGCAGGCTCTAGATCTCTGCTCTTCATAGCTTCAAGTATCAAATACATTTCCGAAAAAAGGGACCTCATCACGACAGCAGCTTCAGGTTCCTTGGCCTCACTTATGAAGCAATCACCAATTTCGAAGAGGCCCTGCCGGTAGAAGTGACATGCAATTACCTGGTTAACAGTGTGGCTATCAAATTCAATATTTCTGTAAGCTTTCGATATATCAGGGTTAAAGGATTTCTCAAGGGTCTTGGGATACTTGCTCAAGGCTACATTAAGATCCTTCTGTGTGCTTTCCATCTGACTATGTGGAGCAATCTCTATCAACTTTTTCTTAAGCTCAACGAGTACAGATTTGTAATCAAGCTCAGAGCCAGAATGTCCTGAATGTAGGATTTCCAATGCCCTTTCAACTTCTTGCAGTGTCTGGTCAATGACTTCTCGGGTCTTAGAACTGGAAAGCTTTTGCTTCTTTGCAACACGGTCAAATGCATCCTTTATAGGATTCAGATCCATCATCACTTCCCTACGCCCTTTCAAATATTGCAGTATCACTGGCTTCACACCGCCAGGAAATGATATACAAAGCACCTACAAACTAGTGAAATGACACAATATTAGTGAAAACTTGGATAAATATTAAAAAAGAACTGCATGAGCATGGCCATATTTATAGCAAGTATGATTTGTTAGTGTCTGAAAGGATGAGCAGGAAAAATCAGCATTCAAGAGAGGATTCACATATGAATTTGGCCATATATCAACGGAATAATTTCCATATCAAACAATGGTAAAATGCAATATTTGTAGAGGGTCAAGGCATTACAATGGGTGCTACAGCTAAAATGCACGAGGAGTGAAGTAATTCATATCCCATAGTTAAGAAACTAAGTGAAATACTTCATCGCTACAACTAACAACCAAGCTACATTCAAGTGAAATGTATTTCTGCGTATGAAATGCACTCATTTCACCGAAATCACAAGTAAGCAATTGTACATACAAAAGAGATAATCTGTTCATTCAGAGAAAGCCTCAAAGTTCATCCTTCTCTCCTGCATAAAAGCATAATTCTAATGCATTCTACTGAAACAAACTAAGAAGCTGAAAAGGGACAAATTACTTCAACAATAAATTTCACAGGACTCTAGGCGTAGAGGAACCACACCAATCCATCCCGAACTTGGTGGTTAAACTCTACAGGCGTCGAGCTATTTTTCCGCAGGACCTCCCCTACAGTATCTCCACCGCAGTAGAGTTTAACCACCAAGTTCGGGCATATCGCCACGCGGGAGGGACATGGGGACGTAAAAAAGGAAAGAGGGGGATGGGATTTCTCTCGCTTTTGGCATAGCGGGCCCCCGGCGGCACAGGACTCAATATTTAGGCTCTACTATCAATAGATAATATGCTTACACTGTTTAAAACTTTATGTCCAGATGAAAGAAAATCTTATACATATTTTTTACCATCAACAAAGATAATTTGCAATCTCACCTTGCTATTGTATGATCAACTCTGCATGCTACTCAAAAACATTCAACCATTTTTTAGAACTTCAATTTTCAACCTTCATCATTATGACTCTGAAACTTAAACAATTTTTTACGTTTACAAGCTACTCTTTGGTTATATGAATTAGCATACAAGCAAGTCTTAAGTAAAAATCAGAGACACCTAAAGCACCAAACAGCCTTGTACTTACAGAATAAAATACAAGATCTATTCTAAAGGTAAGCCTAATTAAAAATTCCTTCCTGAGTAAAGATTTAAAGGTTGAAGTTCATAAAGAACAAAACTCAGACGTTCGTTAATCTTTAAAGAACCAAATGCAGCCCTTTTCACAATTAAAGATCTAGAAAATAATGTCCTCAACAAACTGCTCAAATGACTATATTTTGTTATCTAAACCTAAATAACTAAAAAAAGACATATTCCTGATGATAAACCAAATAAAATAAATCAAACATTGGCAAACCATGAAAACTTGCATAACCCCCCAAGAACATGAATGGGCATTACTCAATAAAGATGCAAACTTTCGTAACTTCTCCAAGTGTAAAAAAAAAAAAAAGTCGATATTGAATAAATGAAATCAAAAGATAAATCTCTTGAAACTTTAATGTTCGTTGAATCATAGATAAGGAAGAACCTGATCGAGAGATGCCTCTATATTACCAAATAATTTACTTTTTCATTAATCTTTTGGTGTAGCAATAGCTGAAGAGAATCGCAGAGGAAGCCAGATAAGGAGCAAGACACAGCGCCTATATCTGCAGCGAGGAGGAGGAGAAGAAATATATTGAGTTGCTTTTCCTATATTACCCTCCCATCCTGTTTCTATTCACGGTTTTGCCCTTCTCTTAGAGAAAGAGAAAATCGGGTACGTGCATTTATCGTACACCTCAAATTGTTTAGCTAGTGAAGAGGGATCGTGGGATCCACGCGCGACTATGGTTCGATCTGACGGTTATGGAAGTCAATTCTGGAGTGAAGCTGTTTGCACTAGAACTTGTCCTCCTCCATTCCGGAATAATTGATACTTGAGACACTGAACCTAATCACCCCTAAATAACAAAATTTATAAGCATTAGTCACCGACTTTTATTTTATTTTATTATGATTCTTTGTCTTTATTAGGACATTAAAAAGTAGTTAGAAGGATAGAAACGGAAGATTCAAGTTGAAAAGTAACTAATTTATCTACTAATTTTTATAAATAATAATAAATTAGCTAATATAAATTAAAATAAAAAATTAACTGATTTAAGTTTACATATAAACTGATAAAATTGATTTATTTTTTAATTATTAATTTAAAATAAGGATCACAATAGGCTGAATTAAGTCCAACTCAAGCTGTTAAGGCTCAAGCTCAAAACAAACCCAAGCCTAAATACAATCATTCCTAGAGCAACTAATCCTTAGCCTAAGCTTAAGTTTGATTTCACCTAACTTGAGCTTTTTTTAAATTAAAATTGTAAAAACAAAAAAATAATGTCATTTTACTTATTAACATATGCTTTGCCTCAAAGTAGATCTAAAAAGTCTAAGACTCTGGATCAACTCAAGCTTAACCCGTTAACTTCAAATTAAGCCTAACATCTCTGGTCTAAACTCAAATTTGATTGGAGATATAATTAAGTACTTATTTGCATAAACTTATATCAGCCGAACTTTTGCCGGCAAAACTTTTTTGAAAAGCCTTAAATGAAAACTATATTTTAACTTCTAAAAAAGTCAGTTCTATTAAAAAAGTACTTTTAAATTTAACACTCAAACACTCATTTTTTACTTAAAAGTAACTTGTGCAATGAAATAAGTACTTTTTTAACCTCTGAAAACTAAACCAAACAGGCACTAAGTCAACTTAATACCACCGAGTCCAAATTCTATTACAAAATTAAAAAAAAAACTTTTAGTAAGACCTTTCTCGACTCGAATTTTAAATATATCAAAAATTTTGATTGAATTTTAAATTTTCTGCATCATTCTTACTAATTATTTTTACCCTTTTAAAAAAATTCAAACAGGAAATATCATTTTTCATTGTTGTACTAAAACTGGAATATTAAACTATTACTGACGTTAATAATTAAACTATCAATTATCAACTCATTATATTATTATAGTCTATAATTATTAAAAAAATATAAGAAAATTCATTCTCATAGGATTTTCTATAAAATATATAAAATTTTGATTAAAAAAAATCTTAAACCTTCGATGCCAATGGAAAAAGCAAGATTCAGATAAATAATGAGATGATATATCATACTACACCATGCGTTACAACAATTACAGTCTCAAAGGGCATGGATTAAAGAAAATACGTTATGGAATGAAGTTGATGCCAAGGAATGAATCAAACAAGCTTATGCGAGCTTCTCCAAATGAAATCGATCATATGGTCTTCACTTACCGATGAAACAGAGATGTTTTCATCGAGATGCTCCAGAAATGTCGTACATTTTATACGACTCGAAGACTTGAGTAGTTTGAGAAGTACATAACAGACTATATTTGAATGCTAGACTCACCTGGGTGCAAAATTTGGTTTAGGTTAAAAGACTGTTTGATTGACATGACAATGAATTCTCTGTGCTACCATCGACAAAGGACCTATTAGCATTGACAAGTTTATAGTACTTCTCCTCTCCATACAGATTCCTGTAAGATGCAGTAGCGTTAACTCAAGAAACATTTGCCTCAGGATAAACAATGAAAATTGGCATGATCGGGCAATCAATATGTCAGAAGAAAAAAAAAACCATTTCCACATCAAGAACTATACAGTAGGTCATGACCACAATCCAATTCTTTAACCCAAAGAAAAAAAAAGAAGCGAAGTCACGCTTACAATGCATGAGACAGAAATAAAATGTAACATAATCAGAGTTCCATGTCCTGCTGGAACATAAATAGACCTTTCATAGTTTTCCATAAACAATTGACATGTTGCGAACCTGGGATGAATCTACAAAGATGACCTCGCATGGATAGTGCTCAATAATGCATGCACCAAACTCCCCTTGAAAAGATACATTTAAGTTATAAATTTTATAATTAAACTTAGTCGTCAGATAATATAGTTTTCCCTCTACTAATCCGATCTTCTTGTTAGAAACTAGTTGAATTGTTGACAATTAGTCAATAATAGCCAGTGGCTAACACAAGGTACAAACTTAACTGATCAGATTTAAACTGGAAAAGAGATGATAAACTATATTAAAAACTTACGCTATATCTGCCAAGTTCTCTGATTTGATGACACCTTTCCCCTCTGGAAGTTCAAGGGAAGAATAATGCATAATCATTTCCTTCAATGTGTGCTTTGTGCTTTTAATATCGTTATCCCATAAGATGCTCTAATAACAAGAATAAAACCGTGTTAACTCATCAAAATTCTGTTTTGATTCAAACATAGCTTGCATGACATCAAGCACAGCCATACTGACTCAAACTTTTTGAGGTACTATAACATTTATCCATATTTCAATGTGGAGTAATCAACTCTTAATCATTTCATTTGGTATAAAACCAACCTTTCTAACATACTCCCTTTTCACTTCTTCCCAGTGTAGTTTGCCTTCAGGAGAGAATATTGAAGCATTCCAAAGAGCTCCTCTAGCAACCATTACAGATGAGGCACCTTTAAGAATACAACTAAACTTCAGGAATGATAAGACACCAAACCAACAGAAAGTAAAGAAGAAATAGGCAAATAGCACCCTAAAAAGGCACTGAACTTAACAATCATCATCAATTTTGATAACTAAAAGAACACGAAAGCTGTATGGAACTCAGAAAGATAACTCTTGAGAAGAATTAAAATGGTTTGGCAGATGAGGATTTCAGTGAAACTATCTGAAGATAATACCTGTTGCAACTTTAATACGTTTAAAATCATCGTATTCAAAGACATCGCCGTTTGCAATAACAGGAATAGATAACGATGATACAACATTAGCAATCTCAGACCATTTAGCCGGATCCCTAGGCCTATCTGCGACTCTTCTGCATTTGTTTAACAATAAACGCATTTAATCATTTTCATTCAATAAAATGTAAATACATCTCCAATTAAAAACAAACACTACCTGTATAACCTTTTTACTAGTAATTCTGATAACAGACTTTTACCACTAACAAATCTCAAATTTATGGACATCAACGGCGCAACAGTCAAACGAGAGATCACCTTCCATGGACAGCAAGTGCAGAAACACCAGTTTTCTCTATTCGCCTAGCCAGTTCCACTGTATCCTGAGAAGATTTTAGAAGTCTAATCTTACATGTGATAGGGATATCCAAATTCCTCTTTAATGTTGTCAAAATCTAGAAAGAAAGATTTCATGTCAAACCCATGATTATATCAAATCAGTGAGTGAAGAATATTGATTTAAGTCACCAAGATGCTTTGCATACATCATGAATGAGCTCTGGTTTAGACAATAGGGCAGCACCCATGCCTCCACTAATAGAAAATGACTTGGGGCATCCCATGTTGATATCTATTGCTGCAACATCCTTACACCTGGAAGAGGAATCAGTTATTAAATGACACAATGCTCCATAAGTAAACCAAGATTTGGACAAAATAAGAAACCAGTCCTACTTAAACCTAGATTTGGACAAAATAAGAAAACAGTCCAACTTAAATACAAGCAAGATTGGGACACTATAGAAACTACGCAGTTATGATCAGGAAAGTTGGGTGTTGAAGCAGTTTTAAAACCCCAATGTTATGGGCCCATGCTTGGGATCAAGTCCAAGGACGATTCTCATGAAAGTTTCTCTTTCCTCTTATTTACGTTGGTTCCCTTCCTTGCAGAATCTATTTTTGGTGATGAAAAACTGGCAGCACTCGTCAAGGATAAGGTCTACCGAGATTGGACTAAATTACTCTACTCCTAAGCTAATTTTTATGATAACTTCTTGCTTACTTTATTGCATAATGTAATAGCCTTATATAGGCAAAGAAATACAAAAGTTCCACCTAAACTGGGATACCTAGAAAGACTTCTATTCAAGCTGTTTTAGAACTCTTAGAAAGACTCCTATTCAAGCTGTTTTTATTAGCATAACTATAATAGAAACTAGTGCAGAAATAATACGGAAATAATAGACTTCTACTAAAAATAAAATACTTCTCTAATAGACTCCTAAAAAAACACTCATCCATATTACCCAAGCCTAAAGAAACTGAGCATAGCTTTCCAAATTTCGGTTTTTGGACAGTAACCCCTATTCTGGATATAATCAACCATAAAGAGGTTAAGCAACCACTAAAATTACCAAGTACCCTGAATACAACCTCAGTACAAGAAACTCATAAAGGTTAGGGTCCATGAAAGCTTTCCTAAATACACAATATGTTTTCCTTCAAAGAAAAACACAACAAGTCTTCTGTTGTAAAACTAAATCCGTGTACTTACTCAAATAATAGCAGGACATCATCCAAAAAACAGCCAATAATATACACTAAACTAACAAATAATTAGAGCCATTACATTTGCCATAATTGATATTTCTCACTCAAACTGTCATGCCCACCCCCACAACAATAAGCATAAATGAGATATGAACTTACACCACTTGTGCAGCAGTTAGAGCCCTCACAGCATCAGATGTGCCAATTTGAAACACAACCTGACTTTTTTCAAGAGGGCAAGTGCGGAAAACAACAAGGTCTGTTCCCTTCTCCACAAAATCCGTGCACCCTATATATTCTGAAGAAAATTACATTTGAGTCCTCTCTTATACTGTTAAGTACTTGCATAAATTGATGAAAAAGACGCAGACCTAGTAAACTAGAAAGGAGACTAGGTGACATCTCTATTGCTTTTTAAATTAAAGACCTAAAATTCAGAAAATAAGTTCAAAAACACTATTCCTGGCAGAAATTAAAGCATTTCTTTAATAGAAATGCTCCGAAGGAAGTTTGTTACCTTCTAAAGCTACAACTTAAGTAATATTATGTATGTTATATTTGCTGCAGTGGACCACAGTTATAGTCCAGTGGACCTTATGTTTGAACCTAGTGTTCACAAATTCAGAGAATTGATCACAAAAAGGTAAATCAAGATTCTCATCATGAATGTAAACTTGTGAGTAGATCATGTAATGTTGTCATTTTTCTTTTGTCCTCCAAAGGCAGTCTGCTATGGTAAACTAAATTGCTTGTGGAAGAACATTTACCAACCCTACAATTTTCAATTTCTAGCCATGGCTTAACTCAAATTGGAGCCCCTTTGTTTTAATGCTGCAGTCAGAAAAATCAAAAGCTTTTTCCGTCCTTTTCCTCCCAGCTTTATTCATGATGATGATTGCTTTCCAATTTTTCCATATGACCAAACTTTCATGCCATTTCTTCCCTACCAACCAACTGAACAACACCTTTCTGTCTTTGAACTTCAATGCACGCTAACTCTAATTAAATCACAAAACTGTAAGCCTTTCCTTTGATAACCAGACCAAGTTTCTGTAACTTTTAGAAAACCTAGATCTCACAGAAATCATATGTAAGAAAACCAAACGTTGCTTTTTAACAAATTTATAAAGCGCAACTCATTTTTAAGTTTCAGATTCTAACCAAACACTCAAACCAAATTGCACATGACAACTTGAAATAAGTAAGAATAACAAATTTACTCTGAGGACAAAACTTATTTTTTATCAAATTGGATATAGAACCATTCAGCTACTTCAATATACCTACGATTTTTAATACAAATGTACAGCCTGTTGCTTTAATTCCTTCCCTTTAAACAGTCAGAACAAGAAAGCAGGAACAATATTGGTCTCAAGGATGAAATAAAGATTACCAATCAAGTTGTGCTTGTATTGAACAGTTCATCAATGATCTCCTTCCTGAATGTAATATTCTTTCCATATGAAGCTCATAACCTAAAACATATGTGCCCCCCAAAAATTATACAACTTTTTGATCAGTACTTGAAAACCAACACTATATCACTGAAACTGTTTTTTTTTTTCTGAAACAAATATCTTAATCATAAATTGCAAAGTGTCTACTTTTTGCCATAGCAGCAGAGTCAAAGCTGCAAGCTTATCATGTTGAAAGAAACCAAGGGAAATGTGCCCTTTTAATATTGATCTTCATATGGCTTCAAGTATGACAGGGTCATTCAAACCAATATAACAGATGTACGATTGAAAGTGTATACTGGTAGATGATTAATCAAATTACTTCTATGTAATTGCCAGCCATGACTGCTAATTCTCTAAACATACCATCTGGCACAGGTGGGAGAAAAAGAAAAGAAAAATGAAAACAAAAACAAGGCAGTTCATGCTATAATCTAGAGTTTTACAATGCATCGAGTCTAGATATACAATTATGCAAAAAGAAGCAGCATAGTCCCAATTGGATTTGTTAATTCTTATTAATCCTGAACAATATGGGACAATCCAGTAGACAAAGAAACTCCCAAAGAAATACCTAACAAAGCCTCTTAAGCTTTTATCTAAGTTAAGAAAAATCAAGAATGAAAAAGCAAGATATATTGGAAGAAGCAAATTGATGAGCAACTTACGCAATAGCCCCACATCTGTATTTATACAGTAATTGGTTACAACAGAATGTTTATACACCATACATGAGCCCAGGAGGTTGTTATACACTAGGCACAATATTACACAATATTATATGAATAAATAATTAGTTAAGATTCTTAACAATCTACAATGGGATTGGCCACTGCAAATTATGTGACAAACTCACCAAGACTTTGGTTTCCTGTCCTTCTTCTACATGACAAAGCAAGATCCCAAGAAAGAGCCTACTTCTCATAGGGCAGCAAATTACTTTGAATCAACTCCAAATTTCTCTCATACACCGTACAAGTTACACTAAAATCCAAAGTTTCTTTCCATTCCTTAAAAGTACTAACTCTCTTTTCAGAGCCCTAATTCACGCTAAAGAACGACAACCCAAAAACATCCACCAGAAAGATAGGAAACTACTGATTTGGCTGACACTTAGTCACATTCAAAATCTGAACAAACGAATAACAACATTTTGATACTTGAATATCGACAATCAAGTTCAAAGAGTACCGTTTACTTTGTGTTCGCATTCCACTCCAAATTTCTCTCATACACCATACAAGTTAAACTAAAATCCAAAGTTCTTTCCATTCCTTAAAAAGTACTAACTCTCTTTTCAGAGCTCTAATTCACACTAAAGAACGACAACCCAAAAACATCCACCGGAAAGATAGGAAATAACTGATTTTGCTGAAACTTAGTCACATTCATCGTCTGAACAAACGAATAACAACATTTTTGAACTTGAATATCGACAATCAAGTTCAAAGAGTACCGTTTACTTTGCGTTCGCATTTGACCAGTTTATGATCAATGATTTCTTCGCCATACGTAATATCTGCGCCATATTCAGCAGTTAACAATCTAAACGGTAGCGTCCCCTATAGAAAACCAATTAAAACAAGAGTAAGGAACGATTAGGGTTTGAATTGGATATTAAAAAAAAGGAAAATGGAGGGTAAAGAGACTCACAACTCTAACCATGGGAGCTAGCACCAACGTGTCTCTGTACTCCATCTTCTTCGCTTTGTCGAAGCACACGACAGAGAGGCGCTCCAATTCTAATATTCTTTAATATTTAGAAAATCTTAAATTTTGATGTGAAATTCAATTTTTAAAAAATATTACAATTTTATTTATATATAAATGTGGGACTTACTTTTTATTTAATTTATTTACAATTTTCTCTCTCCAACCTCCACCTTCTCCTTCTCTCTCGTTCTCTCTCTCACATATACGCATATTCCTCTACTCTCTCAAACTATATTTTCTCACTAAGAAAATGCCTCCTCTAGCCTCCCTGCAACTCCGGCGACTACTTCAGCGCGCTTTTCCCCCTTCTCCAGCGTCAAACCAGATCTTCTCTTCCCAGTTAGCCCTTACCCATCTTTCCAAAGTCCAACTCCTACAACTCTCTCTCATCAATTGCTTCTCTTCCTCCGCCAAAACCCCAAGTCATGACATTTCTGATACAGATCCTCTAGCAGAGTCCATTTCTGCGGAGCTCCTCAAAGCCCCTGATACAGATTCGCTTTCCATCTCAGAAAGACTCAATCTTAACTTTTCTCACGTCGCTAGCAAAGTAACCCCTTCCCTTATCTTGCAAACGCTAAATCTATCTTTTGAAGCTGGCCGTACAATGATGGGGTTCAACCAGTGGCTAGTGTCGGCGGCAAATTTCAAGCATACTGATGAGACTATGTCGTTTTTCATTGACTACTTTGGTCGGAGGAAGGATTTCAAAGCAACCCATGAACTGCTTCTCGAGGGTAAGCCTGTTATTGGGATTAAAAGCTTTGAATCGACGATCGATAGGCTTATCAGAGCTGGTAGGCCAACTCAGGTTGTTGGGTTTTTCGAGAGGATGGAAAGTGATTATGGGTTTAAGAGAGATAGGGAGTCTCTTCGACTGGTAGTGCAAAAGTTGTGTGACAAAGGGTATGCGAGTTATGCAGAGAAAATGGTAAAGAATTTGGCGAATGAGATATTTCCTGACGAGGGCATTTGTGATCTGTTGATAAAAGGCTGGTGTGTTGATGGGAAACTTGAGGAAGCTAAGAGATTGGCTGGTGAAATGTATAGGGGTGGGTTTGAGATTGGTACAATGGCTTATAACGCTATTATTGATTGTGTTTGTAAGCTATGTAGAGAGAAAGATCCCTTCAGGATTGATTCTGAGGTTGAAAACGTGTTGGTTGAGATGGACATTCGTGGGGTTCCACGAAATGTGGATACTTTCAATGTGCTAATTAGTAACCTGTGCAAGATA
>JANZXR010000170.1:31397943-31407963 GCA_027575705.1 Erythroxylum echinodendron | reverse complement strand
TCATTTTTCATATGTCTGTATTATAAAATTTGTTAAAATAAATTAAATTAGTCAAAATAATTTTAATATAAGATAACATAACTAATTAAAACTTTTACTTCAAATTTAATTTGTATAGATGTTTTTAACCCTAAATATAAATTAATTCTTAAAAAATAAAACCCTAAATTATATTAATTATTAAAATTAATTTTTTTTATTTTCTCACGGGGAGAGGGATCAGGTGGGAGGATGGTGGCCCCGATATGGCGGGGTGGAGCCCCACGTCTATCCCACCATTCAAAATGACGGGATGGGCACCCACGTGGCCACCCCCGCCATTCTGAATGGCAGGATGGGCACCCACGTGTCTACCCCGCCATTCTGAACGGCGGGATGGGCACCCACGTATCTACCCGCCATTCTGAATGACGGGGTGGAGACAAACCCGCCATTTCTCTTGACAAATTATCTTATTTTCGTCCTTCCTTTTTTTTTTTCTCATATTTCAAAAATTGAAATTAATAATTATCATAAACTGAGAATTTAGCTGTAAAACAACCTAACAAAAAAGGTTACTACACCCTCGAAAAATATGTGGATAAAAGTTACAGGCACAGAATACCTCGTTCCAAGTAATCCGTAATAATACCAAAAGTTGTCAAATCTCGTATTACGCCTTTCATTTTCCTTTTACATAATTTCTTTATTTTTTATCTCAAAACCCTAATTCTGTGGACTCCAAGTGCCTATTGCTCGTCCAACCCCTCTCCATCTCTCCCTCTTCAATCTCCAGCGAAATCTCGATCGTCCGGCGACGGTTTATTCGTTTATCTCTGTATTGATACAGGTGTGTCTTTTCTGTTTCTTTTCTCGTTGGTTTATTGGCCGATGGGTTTCTGTCTCTTCGAATTTTGGAGATTTGGGAATCTGATAATGTTGGATAATTTTGTGTCGAAATCTCCGATCTAATCCGTTTCTATTACCGGATTTTCACTTGGTTCGATTAGTACGGGCTCTGTGGGGGAATGGGAACGCAACAAATGTGTCCCAATTATAAAAAAAACAAAGTTTTGAAGATCGTTAAATTCGTGTTTGTTTATGTGTGTTCGTGCTTAGGAATTGGTTAAAATTTTGAAGAATATCGTTCATGGGTGCTGGGTCCCTTTGGGATTCCTTTTGTGTTGGAAATGAGAGTCAATACTTGCGAACTTCGAAGAGTCAAGTGGTAGGAGTGAGGTGTAACAGTTGTAATGTTTAATTTAGGTTTGATCAGGTAAGGGAGATGATGTTATGGATTAATATGATCAAAAGCTTGAAGGCTGAGAGAGTTCCTGTTGAGTGACATCTCTTGGGTTTCAGAATTCAGACGCTACTTATATAAACACCCTTGGAAATTTGAGCACTAGGCCCAAAAAGTTAATAGAGCAGCTTGGAATTCTGAAGCCATCACTTAAGGTATCGTCCATTGGCTACATGTCATGTTTGTAAATGGTTCAATCGTATTATCGCAAGAGAATGCATAAGTATAGGCATGGTAAAAGCCTTGGAATCTAACTTTGCTAAGTACTTACTTTATATTAATATTTACGTCGCTGCAGCTTCCTGTAATGTTTGGTAAACTATGTTTGATGACTTTAAGGGAAATTGAGTTGCTGTTATAGGCTTGGAAGATGTAAAATACGATGTACCATGAGCTAAAAAGTTGTGATTTATTTTTTCTGAGACTTTTAGACCTTATAAAGAGGTGTATTGTATAAGCATTTCAAGTTCTTTTAGCTCTGGTTTATAATTAGTGGAACCAGATTTGCATCTTTCTTGCTACGACAAAAACTGCAACTATGCTTATAATTCTTGTAACAAATCCAGCTCTATTGGTTTGAAATGAAATTGTAGATGAAGTGGTCAACACAAAAACAGTGCCATTTCATGGGCTGGTTTTCATGATTCACGTTCAGACTTTATTAATCAGTAATTATTTGATGAGTAGAGTTCAAGTTTTGTAATATATATAAATATCTATTACCCTTGTCTTAGATTTTGTTGTTTGGCTCAACATATTGCTGTGGAAACTAGTTTTATTCTTGCTGATTTCTAGTGAAAAACAAAGGGTAGAGATATTGGTATCCCAATTTCATTTTCTTTCATTGGATCCATATGCAATCGAGAAGAAGGTTTATTGCATTGGTTTAGGAATATTACAGTTGACATTTTAACAGGGAAAAGAAGTTTGTATGTGATTTTGGGCTTTGTGCTCCATCTAGGATGGAGAAGGTTGTGGGCTGAACTTGTGCTTGTCACTAAATCTTTCCGATTTATCTGGAGAGTGTTGAACTTTTTTTTTTTTGTTCCAGTAGAAGATTTGGGTATTTCTGTTTCCATTGTCTTATTATAGGTTTTTTTTTGACAATTCGCAGCATGTCAAGATTTTGAAGTTCTAAATACTGAATTACCGCTTTCTCAATAGTTGAAAGTTGTTTGAAATTGTGAATAATTGATGACTGTAGAAGAGGTTTAATGTGTCTTGATACTTATTATAATTTTGTGATTTTACTGTGCTGTTGTGAATCATGATATATAATTAAAAAAATGAAAATTTTCCTGGTAGGTTGTCCATGAACAAGATGTCTCCAGCATCAAAAGCTACATCCAAGGACAAAAAGATTTTGAAGGAGGCCCAGAAGGCGCCATCAAAGCCTGCAGGACCTGCAAGTGCAGCTAGTGGTACACCAGCTAGTGCATATAATCCTCTTTCTGGAACCTTTCTCACTCTTGAAAGAATTCCAACCTCTTCTGCTTCACCATTACCAATTAATGGCCGTTTCCGGACCATAGATGAGACAGATGATCTTGGTGGTGGTTTACCTGGAGTGGAGTGTGATTCTGTTTCAAACAATGGTAGCTGGTCTGGAGAATCAGAAGATCACAAAGATAAAATGTCTAATCCTCCAGCTCGACAGGATATAATACCAGGAGCTGACAATGACAAGCGGGAAAAAATTCGTCAAAAAAATGAAAGAAAGCACCAGCGCCAAAAGGAGAGGCGAGCTCTGGAATTGCACGAACGATGCAGTGGCTATCTTATGTCAAGAAAGCTTGAAACACTTGCTCAGCAGTTGGTTGCAATGGGGTTTTCTCATGAACGGGCTACGATGGCTCTTATATTGAATGATGGCAAGGTAGAAGAATCTGTTACCTGGTTGTTTGATGGAAATGAAGATGCTGAGAAATATAGGGATCAAAACCTTGGTGGTGGTAATTTGAAAATTGATATATCAAATGAAATTGCTCGGATTGCTGATATGGAGATGAGATTCAAGTGCACCAAGCAGGAGATTGAAAGAGCAGTAGTGTCCTCTGAGGGTGATCTTGACAAGGCTGCAGATATGTTAAGAGCACTAAAGCTTGAACCACCTGTTCCACCAAAGCCTGAAGAAACCGGTGATCCTCCAACAGCTAATAATTGTAAACCTTCGGTAATCATGAGCCAGAATGTGGTAAGTCCACTACCTAGATCCAATCCACCATTGATGATAAATCAAAGAGGAGATAAGGATTTTAACTATGCAAAAACAACTGTCCCAATTGGATCCTTAGTGTTGGGGGGTAAAAGTTTGCAACCTTTGAAGAAAGTGCAACAAAAGCTGGAGTGGGCAAAACCCCAACAATTTACCGTGCCAGTGGAGAAAAGGTGGGCTAGTGCGGAGACAAATCCTTCTGTTTCTTATTCTTTGACTTCATCTCTAAAAGTGTCACGTCTGCCATCCAAGACAGAAACTCACTATTTGGCTGCTGGAATTGAATATAAGAACCTTCAGCCAGGTGTAGTTATGGAGCCGGTTGTGATGATGCAGCGACCTCAACCAGTAAACACCAAACCTGTTCCAGCTACAAGCATAAGCTCATCACATGGAACAAGCAGTTGGTATCCCACAAACGGTGTCGATATCATTATGTCCAATGGCTTGATGCCTAACATTCCATCCACGACGAGTCGCAACCTTGGCAATGTAAATTCAAATCAGATGCTCCACCAACTTCAGTATCAACAGCAACTAGCTCCCAGCAACAGTTCAGGGGTTTCTCCTGGAACTAGCAAAGGAAATGGTTTACGAAGTAGAATGACATCAAATACTCCGGCTGCTGGTGCTGCTGCTTCCTCTCTTGGACTCTTCTCTGGTTTGGGTTCAGCTGGTTCATCGGGGGCATCTTCTCCTGTTGATTGGAGCACTGCAGGCTCAATGGCAGGTCTAGACTATGCCAGCATAGATTGGAGTATGGATCGTGGCCTAACTTCATCAAGACCCGGTGGATTGTGGGTTGGTCCAGGTTCTTTAAAGAATGACAGCCAAGTGTATGATTCAAATCCTTCTAGCTTAGGGATTAAGCTAGCGTTAAGATCAACTCCCAATGGTAATGGTACATCCATGATAGGATTGCCGGATGGTGGGGTGACAAATGCTGAAACCACTGCTTCTGGTTCCCATGACTGGACTTCCCCATTTGAAGGGAGAGATCTCTTGAGCTTGCCCAGACGGTTTGTTTCATCTCCTTCGCTGTAGAGTGTGGGGAAATGAATTCTACAATAAAATGATTACAAAAAACCTCAAAATGCGTTTGGTTTTGATGTTGGTTCTCGTTCTTCTGATGCTTGTCATGTTTGTTCAATAGTACCAATTTCAAATGGAAGAAAGCATCCAAGAGCCCTTTGCTTTAATACCTCCTTTCCTTTTAATTATAATTGCAATTGATGCTCTAGATTTTGGAATCTTCCCTTTCCCTTTCCCTTTCCCTTTCCCTTTCTTGGAAATTAGGTCGCCACCTATACTGAGCAACGTTTTAAGGGCTAGAAGCATGTGAAGTCAATCCCAGGTGCTGGAAAGCTGTACATTCTTGTTAATCCTAGAAATGGTAGTGTTAATATTCAAGGCGAGGTCTTGAAAGTCAAGAAACTGATATAGCGATGGATACTTTTTAAAGATTGGAAGACTAATGAGTATAAGAATGATAAAAAAGTTTGGACCGAAATTAAGGGATTCAGATTGGAAGTTAACAAATTAAGATTAATTTGTTTATATTTAAGATTAAAGTCAGAGTTGGGTTAGGCCTAAAAAATTAGATTTGGATTAAACTTGGACTGCAAATCTAAAATTAGGTCTGGTAAAAGAGATTAGGCTTTTCATGTATGCTCAAAGTCCAAATGGACTCTTCGTCCAATCTTGGGTTTAAAATCAAACCAAAAATTAAACCGATAAAATAAAAAATTTAAGGTTTAATCGATATTAGACTATCATGTAAAATTGGTTAAGGATTGAATAAAATTAAGAAGTTTAAAAAATGATTGAAAAATATTATCTTTATCAGTCAAAAAATCTAAAGTTAAATTGAAAAAAGACTGTTAAATAAAAATTAATTGATTTATTTTGCTTTATAAAAATTGAATAATTTACAAAGATTAATCGATTAAGTAATAAATTGACCAATTTTTGACAAAGATTATTAAACTACATTAAACCAAAAATCTAAAAACTAAAATAAAAATTAACTAGTTCAAAAAGTTTTATTATTGAACCAGTCAAATCGGTTGAATTTTTAAAATAGTAATAAATATAATACAAAAAGAAATTATAGGATTAGGAAAAAGTGGACTACTGAGTACTGACGCAAAAGGAAGCGCAAAAGCTTGCCGTCAGCATTAGCTCGTTTCCTTCGTTCGGTTGTGGACTTGGATCTTATATTCTATTTTGACCAAATTTAGACATGGGTTAGTTAGTTAGTTGGGCCTATGTTGGACTGGACTCTAGACTTCGTTGGCATATGTTTGCTTGGTACTATGCTTCCGCCAAACTTTCTTCCAACTAAATGATTTACTTCTCATGTCTTTACTTCAACTTCAGGTTTTGGCAAGCCATACTAAGATTTACATAATTTTGGAATTCATGACCGGTGGCAAACTGTCTGATAAAATTGTAAGCAGTAAATGTTTTGACCCAGCAGCATAAAGGGCGGTTGGATGTGCTGTTCTGTTATCATTATCTCCGGCCACTCCTTGCTAACCTTGATTTTGGACGTGCATCATGGGCGGCTTTGTGAGGCTGAAGCCAGGAGATACTTTCAACAACTTATTAATGGAGTGGATTACTGCCACAGTAAAGGGGTGAACCACAGAGATCTAAAGGTATTTGCAGGTGGATTGTTGAGAACCATTCTTATTTTGTTTCCTATGGAAACGACTATGAAACATGGAAATCTTGGAATTTGGTGAGGATAAACTGCGGAAGAGAAACTAAGCATGTACTGATTTACATACATGAAAAAGAGAGACTGGGACAGAGAGGAGCAGGCTTGGGTTGGGGTTCGCACGAAGTTGAATCAGGTGTGTTTTGTATTGTGGCAGTCAGCCTTAGGCTATGATCGGCTAGAAGTAAGATTTTTAATGGAACGAAATGAAATAGAATGGAAATAGATATAATATCAGAAAATTGTTATATGAGAGGGATAGAAAGGATCATAATGTAATATAGTAAGATGTTGTTTAAATAAAGGGTTTATAATGTAATATAATGTAAAGTTGTTTATTATTTTACATTCTATCCTAAATCTTTCAAATCGGAGGTTTTTTATTTTTACTGTTTAAGACAGACTAAGATATAATATGAAATTGTCTTCTTCCATCCCATTTTATTATAAACCTTCCTCCCAAACGATAGAATAATATTATATTTCATTTTATTAATAAACTCTCAACCAAATATAGCCTTAGGGACAGAAGAGGAGGATCAGGATGGCGGGTTTCGTATATTTTTATAATCTTTTTTTATGAACTAGTGTCTTGAAACTTTTTGTTATATATAATATTTCATTTTAATGTTATGAAAAAGTATAATATTAAATTATTAATCCTTTCTAGTAACAAGTTAAAGTTTATGAACATTAATATTTTTCATTCCACTTAATGTTAAATATTACTAAACCAGCTTTGGTAAACTTAGAACCACGTTTAATTTATAAGATATTAGTTTTAAGATGAACCATCTTATTCCAAACTAATTTTAATAACATAAGAAATTCTTAAGTTATCTTTTTTTTAGCTTTGAATTTCAGCAAAATATAGCATTTGTATATATTTCATTTTTCTTTTTTAAAAATAATAAAACATGGTTAATTCAAATAAAAATAAAATAAATAATTTCAGAATTAAATTAAAATTTATCCTTTTTAAAAAACTTAATTTACCAAATCGATACTACTTCCTTCTTAGTCGTTTAGCTTAAATATTCTCTTACAACATCAACAACAATAATAATGAGGATTATTGGTTCATTATATAATAATAAACATTGATATATTTATTATTTCAATAAAATAAGTTATTTTTATTTATTTTTATAAATTTTTCTTTTTATTTATTATATAACGATTTTATAACGGTTTAATACCGATTGAACCTTTAGACCTTAAACCTTTCCTTTGATTGGTTCGATATTCGATCTGATTTTAAAACATTGAATTTTTTATTTTAAACATTGATTAAAAATCTCAACTTGTTCGGCCGATTTAATCGTAAAAATTTTAAATCATCCAACTTTTCGGTCTTGTTTATAACTTTTCGGTTCGATTTACTTTAATAATGTTTGTTGTTAAAAATTGATCAATTTGTTAACCAGTCAGTTAATTTTTTTAAATTAATAATTTTTTATAAATCAATTAATTTTTATTTAACAGTTTCTTTTTTCAATTAAATTTTAAATTCTTTAATACTATTTAATCTTTACTAAGTTTAATAACGATCTAATACTAGTTTAATCTTTTAAACTTTAAATTTATCTATTTCTGTTTTTTTGCTGTAGTTTTCAATTTTTGTTTTTAGTTTTTAGTTTTTGTTTTTCTTTTAAATAAAAACAAAATTGTGTTTGATTGTTAATATTAATGTAGTGATATTTTTATCAATAATAATAATTACATATTAAATAAAACTTAAAGATAAATTATTTTTAATTAAATAAATTTATTTAATCTCTTAGATAATATTTATTAACAAATTATTAATAAAATTATGTTATTTTAATAAAATTTTATAAATTAAGTTTTTATTTACAAATTAATATTAATTTGAAATATATTTTAATTATTAAATAAAATTTTATTTGAATATTTTTATATTTTATGATATATATTAAAATGATAGTAAATCAGATTATTTAAAAAAAGAAACAAAAACTAAAACAACTTTTTATGATTTTTATAATTTTTGAAAAGAAAAAGAAACCAAATTTAAAATCAGAAATTAAAAATTCAAACAAACAATTTTTTTTACTAACTTTAAAAATAAAAACAAAAATATAAAAATAAAAATAGAAACAAACAATCCCTTATATTGATATCGAAATCAAAAGTATCAAATCTTTTTATCATATAATTTTTTTTAAAATAAAGATTGCTGTCTCATGCCACACACTATGTTATGTTAATAATCAATTCTTATCGATCTCGATATCTCCGTTTTCGTCATGGTTTTAAATAAGACCATCTAATTGCAGGGCGAAATTTAAAAGAGGTATAAGCTACTTCAGATTTGAAATAGTCAAAAAGGTTTTATGTAACATTAAAAGAATTTTCTAACTAAGAATTTCCCATTTTGGAAATTGAAATAGGAGTTCTTTCATTTCTTCCATAATTGCTTTCAATTGCTGGAGGAACTTCTTTTGTAATTTCAGATACTTTAAAACAATTTCTTAATATTTAATTTTTTCAAAAAATGCTTCTAATTTTTATTTTTCTAAAAAAATACTTCTCTTAATCTTCACTTAAAAAATAACGACAAAAGACATATAATATGAACACCATACTTGTACTGATCAAATGCCGTTTAAATGATGATTCAATTCAACTATTAAATTTAAACATGACCTCTTAATTTTGTTTCAAATTAATAATTTGTCGTAATTATCTTAAATTGTTAATTTAAGTCCAATTTAATAAGTCTATCTTGAATTTAATAACTGAGTTGGATTATTATATTGGTGACGTTTAATTAGTTTATATTTAATACTCATATGACACATATTTTTTATTTTTTAAACCGAAATATAAGATAATGGGTTTTTCTAAAAAAATTAAAAATTAAAAATTTTTAAAGATTATTAATTTTTTCCAAATTCTCTTAAACTATGAGATGTATATGTCCTTTATCCTAATTTTTATTAGAAAAAATTCCTTACAAATTGCTCTATAATTGAGTAGTTTAGCTCACATATGCTTATAAATTGAACATAGAAGATAGTAGGTCAAAAATTGGAGATATAAGATATATAAATGTTAATTAAAATAAAATTATCATTTAAAAATTAATCATTGACATAGTAAATATTTAATTTATAAATTATTTTAAGTAATCATAAAATTAAGAGGAGTTCAAAGATACTACTTGCTTCAACGTGCTACATGTTTGATGCGATGTGCTCGGTTGTCCTTTGAATCCTTTGCTACTTTTCACTAAAACCCTAAAGCAACCTTGCCGACTACATAATCATTCGAGATGATTTTAAGAGCAAAAGGAAGGAAACTTTGTTAAGGGCTTATAGGTATAATTTACTCTTGTTTCACACTCATAAGGACATTTCGACGTTCAAAGACTATAAGCGTGAGCATCATCATCATCTACACCATCTAATACAATAATATGGAAACCTTTTTGGCATTAACATCTTGGGATTATCATAAGATTGTGATATGTTCTCTGCAATGATTAGGTACACAGCCTTGCTTTTGTCTTTTCTACCTCTTCTAAATTTCGTAATAAAAAAGAAGTTGGAAAGATCATCAGCCCAGATATTCGTTGAGGCAAAGTTATGAATACCGTACCGGATTTGGTACCGGATTGAGTTCTGGAACAGAACTGTACCGGTACCGGTCAGTACCGGATACCGTTTCGGATAATTTTTTAAATTTATAAAATAGTCCTTAAAATTTTTAAAATTTACAAAATAGTCCATATTGATATATTGTACAGTTGTAGTATATACTTTACTAGTTTACAGT
>JANZXR010000170.1:31385903-31396694 GCA_027575705.1 Erythroxylum echinodendron | reverse complement strand
AAAGGAAAGATAAGGTTGTTGTGATTGATGAAAGTTAGTTGTCTTTAATGTATTAAAGAGTATGATGTTAATGTATTTTGAGATTTTTGATTAAATGTTGAGTTAGGATATCTGTATTTCGAATATGAGTTAGACTCCGAAAATGGGGTCTAACAACCTAGGTAAGTGGACAAGTGTTAGACCCCTAAGTTTGACATAGCGGAATCATGCCAACATTAGCGAGCCTTGACCAGTATTCAACACGCGAAATAACGGAACAAGATAAAGACTTGCGAGTACATAAGGATGAAAAGGGGCAATATCAAGCGTTGGCATACATTGGTGCACATTGGCGAAAATCTTTGACGAAATGCAAGATTCGGATGTGAAATCAAAAGAAGGCTCGAGATAGACATCGAGTGGAAGGTTAGCTTTGTAAAGATTATAAGAATGAATAAAATAATATGAAGGTTTGATTCATTACTTCATTTACAGAGATATTAATAGGAGAAGAGAAACTTTTAGTTACAATAGAGTCCTATGAATAAGCATTTTAAATTCAAAATAGCTATGGTTATCTTGATACAACAGCTTGTACATGTTTGAACTGGTCAAGGATCTGGAGAATTTTTTGTTGGTTGAGTTGTATTCTTATCCTTAACACTCCCCCGCAAGATTGAGGAACCATTGAGGAGACCAATCTTGGATCTGTTGAGTTGAAAGTGGTGCTTGGGAAGAGGTTTCATGAGTGGATCTGCAAGTTGATCATTTGAAGATATGTGTGAAACCCGAAGAGCTCCACGTTGAACCAAATCTTTGACAAAGTTTATGTCAATTTTTAGGTGCTTCATCTTAGAGTGCAGAACAGGATTATGATATGTATAGGTGTGGTTGAAATATTGTCACAGTAGATAGTAGGAGAAGGAACCTTAACTCAAAGCTCTTGAAGAAGTGACTTGACCTACTGGACTTCGAAAGCAGTAGCTACAACAACTCTATATTTAGGTTCAGTAGATGATCGAGCCACGGCCTGTTGCTTTTTGGAGCTCCAACTGATGGGAATATTTTCAAAATACAAAATGCATCAAGATGTTGAAGTTCTGTCTAAAGGGTCGCCTACCCAATTGGCATCTGAGAAGGCATGAAAGACAAGAGAAGATTAAGGTTTAACATGAATGCCAAATTGAATGGTGGACTTCAGATATCTGAGGAGACGTTTTAAAGCAATCCAATGAGAGTTGTTTAGGCAATGCATAAATTGAGAAAGTTTGTTCACCATGAAGACAATGCCCAATCTTATGAGACTTAAATACTACAAGCCACTAACTAATTGACAATAAGTGGTAGGATTAAGTGCCTGATCAACTGAGGTTGATTTGACCAAAGGAGAGGTAGCGACAATAGGAGTAGAGACCTCTTTAGCACCATCCATATAAAGTTTCCTTACATAGTGATGTTGAGACAGAAAAATACCCTTTGAAGTTTTATGAACATTAACACTGAGAAAGAGAGACAGCTCATGGGGATCTTTTAATGAAAATTTCTCACCAAGTGCTTGTATGAACCAATTGTTAAATGAAGAATTATTTCCTATCACAATGAGACCATCGAAATACACCAGAAAATAACAACAAATGAAATCATGGTGGTATATAAAAAAAGAGTGATCACTTTGAGAAGATTGAAAACCAAATTGTACTGTGAAGGAACGCAAAGCTTGATACCATGCTTGATGTGCTTGTTTAAGGCCATAAATTTCTTTAACCAATTTGCGAACATGATGTGGCCTTTCTAAATCAGTAAAACCTAGTGGTTAACTCATGAAGACATCTTCTTGCAAGGGACCATGCAAAAAGGAATTGTTGACATCTAGTTGTAGCAATGACCAATGGTTTGTCACTGCCAAAGTAGGAACAACACGAATTGTGGCCGGGTTGAATGTATCACCAAAGTAAATTCAAGGGCATTGATTGAAACCTTTTGCAATCAAACGAACTTTGTATCGTTAAAGAGACCCATCAACATTTCTTTTGATCCTGAAAATCCATTTACATCTGATTAAATTTTGGTTAGAGTTAGGAGGAATAAGAACCCAAGTTTGATTTTTTAGCAATGCATTAAATTTAGCTATCATGGCAGAGTGCCATTCGGGAGAAGAGAGAGCCTGTTTGACTGTAGTTGGTTCTAGTACTTCGGGTAATGGGTTTTTGGTAGCATAATGGACTTGTTTGGGTTTAAAAATATTGTTTTTGCAGAGGGTGACCATAGGATGAAAATTTTGAGAGGGATTTGAAGCAGCAGAAGGTAAACTATGTAAAGGTGTAGTTGGACCAGTTTGTATTGCAATGAGATCAGGTTGCGTTTTAGCTAGGATAGATTCATTGATGGGAGAGGTAGTCGGTGTAGGGATTGGAGGTTGTGTAGGTTGAAAAGGAATTTGGGTGTGGGTAGGAGTATGTGAGGGAAAGTCGTACCAACTTGAATTGGGTTAGGAATATGAGAGAAGTTCTGTTTGATAAGGGAATGTGTTTTCTAAAAAAAAGAACATGACAAGACACGACGTATTTTTGGAATTTAAAGTCATAATAGATGTAGGCACTTTGATGGAGGGAGTAATCAAGGAAGACACAAGGGATAGACTTGACATCAAATTTTGATTTCATGTAAGGACGTAGACAAGAATAACATAGGCACCTGAAGACTTTAAGAGATTGATAGTTGGGAGATCGATTAAATAACTTATGATAAGGAGATGTGAGATTGAGTAGTGGTGTAGTTAAAAGATTAATAACATAGGCTGTAGTTTGAAAAGCAAATGGCCAAAACGAATAAGGAAGATAGGTTGTTTATAGCAAAGTGATGCCTGTTTCAACTAGGTGATGATGATGGCGTTTAACAACATTGTTGTGTTGTGGTGTATGAGGTAGGGTTTGAAGATGATTGATACCACAAAATTGAAAATATCTTTTGAGAGCAACGTATTCCCTACCCCCATCTGTGTAAATGGATTTAATTTTAGTGTTGAAAGTATTTTCAACAAGTTTTTGAAAGGTGATAAAAACATTATAAACATCATATTTAACTTTGAATGGAAAGAACCAAATGTACTTTGTGAAATGGTCAAAAAAAATTTATGTAATATCAAAAACCATGTTGAGATTGTATAGGGGCAGGGCCCACAAGTTTGAATACAAAAGTTTAAGAGGGCAACTACTTGTTAAGGTAGAAACACCAAATGATAATCTATGGCTTTTATTATATTTGCAAGGATTGCAAACATTTTCTTTTATTGAAGAGACAGGAAGAGAAATTTAGACAAGATAAATTTGAAAATTCTAAAATTTGGATGACCAAGTCGTTGATGCCATGAAGTGGAGGAAAGACGGGTGTGGAGACAATCTGGAGACTTCGAGTTGCAGGGAGTGAGCTTGTACAAGCATTGATCAAGTTAGCCTTTGGACATAATCTCCCCCATGAATTGATCCTTCACAAGAAAATAGTTAGAAAAAAATTCAATGGACAACTTATTAGAATCACAAAACTAGGATAGAAAAATAAGTTTAGTTTTGGCAGAAGGTACAAAAAGAACATTGGAAAGATGGCATGATTTATTTGGTAAGGTTATATTACTAGAAACAATATGAGAAATGGACAGACCTGACCCATCTGTGAGTTGCAGCTCATCATGTCCATCATAGAGTGAGTGGAGAGAGAGATTGCGTAGATCATTTGTAACATGATGAGATGTTCCAGCATCCAAAAGCCATGAAGAGTCTAAATTTGTGGTAGCATTAGAATAGTGGCCTTACGGATTTTGTAAAAATAAATCTCTGAAGTAGTCTTTGGCTTTAAAGCAAATTTTGACATGATGGCCAAATTTGTTGCAAAACTGACATTGCACTTTGGTTTAAGCACTTGAACTTCGATTGTGAGTGGATGGCACAGAAAGAAGTGGCCTTGTTGAATTTTGCGATTTAAAGCTAGACAAAGATTCTTGAAAGGCAGAATTATTAGAGGATTGAAAAGTATTGGTAGGCTTACCAAAATTACCCTGTCTTTATTAATGAGAATACTTGTGGTTTGTACTTTTTCGAGCAAGATTAGTTGTCATTGGAATAGGATCCAAGCTGGGATCAATTTGCTTCAAAAATAGTTTATAAGCCAATAATTTGTCTTAAAGCTTATCAAATGTGATGACAATATCCCGAGCGTGAATAGCACCGTATCCCAAGCGCGAATAGCTGTGTCAATATCTTGAAATTTAGACCTAATGCTACCAAGGGCATGCACCAAAAGATCAATATCACTAATTGGATTGCCACAGAGAGATAGTTCCTCAGCAATGAACTTGACACATTGTAAGCGATCAGCTAGAGAACAGGAATCAAGTTTTGTTCTAAATAATTTTTCTTGTAGAGACATAATTGTAGTGGTATACTTGTTTACAAATGCTACTTGGAGTTTATTCCATGCCTCCGCTGAGGACTTGGCATCTGTAATGGTGTTCATAACAGCAAATGTTAATAAAGCAATAATAGTTGCAAGTATGAGTTGATCTTGACCATCCAAAAATTCATAGTCTGGGTTAGAAACTTATTGACCATTCTTTTCAGTGGTGGCAGAAGGAGGTTTAATAGTGCCAAGAACATAATCCATCAAATTATGTCCTCGAAGTAAGGGTGTGATTTGAGCTCTCCATGTGGAATAGTTTTAAGTAGTAAGTTCTAAGGATTTTCCAGAAGAATGAGTAATGTTGTTTGTTGAATTCATGATGGAAATGAAAATTTTGATATATGTATGGGTTGGATCATTGATCTGATACCATGTAAAGATTATAAGAATGAATAAAATAATATGAAGGCTTAATTCATTACTTCATTTTTAATAGGAGAAAAGAAACTTTTAGTTACAGTCCTATAAATAAACAGTTTAAATTCAAAATAGCTATAGTTATCTTGATACAACAAAATTTACGTGTTTGAACTGGTCATGGATCTGGAGAATCTTTTGTTGGTTGAGTTGTATCCTTATCTTTAACAAGCTGGATCACACGTATGACGAGAATATGCAAGAGTTCTAAGGTGACTTAGAAAGTAAATCAAGCATGATGTGAGTTTTGGTAGAGTTTCTAACCTTGTATGAGTTGACTTTATTAAGGTTGGGTTTTTGATGGAATGAAGACTTAGTGTGTGCTCAAGTGGACGAACCATGACTAATGGAGTTGGCATGGGTAAGCATTGGACGGATCAGTGTGCTATTGTCTTGGATGACTCATCATCAACGGATGGAGATGAGGAGATCTTGGATGATATCATGACTAATGGAGTTGGCATGGGTAAGCATTGGACGGATCAGTGTGCTATTGGCTTGGATGACTCATCATCAACGGATGGAGATGAGGAGATCTTGGATGATATGATAGATAAGATCACGAAGGATAAACATCAACTCTAAAGAATAAAGATCACACGGAAGGATCTGTTGAAGATAGTAGATATCTTTGTAAATAAGGATAGATCATATGTAATCTTTTATTTGTTATTGCGATATAACTTAGTCCTATTAGGTAAAGTCCTAATTGGACGAGAATGTCATTCTATTGATTAGTATGATGCAATCTGATAAGGATAAGATATGATAAGATTGTGATATTAACTAGTAGAGTTCTATTAGGATTATAACTTAGTCATCTAAAGGTGTCTATAAATAGCTCATTTGAGTCTTGCTCTTAAGATGATGAGTGTGAGAGACACTTAGAGATTGAGAGGGTATTCCCTTGTTTGAGGGAAGTAATAAAGGTTGGCTTTTTATCTGTATCTCTTTCTTATGTTCTTTTGTTGCCATGAATATTTAATTCTTTCGTAGTTTTTTTTGTGAGAGTGACACACTGCAAGGGTCATGACACGGTCAAAAACAAATAAGTTGGTCGACGATTATAGGATAAATTTGAATCTTGCTTTAACGGAGCTAAGTGAGATTGTCATTCAAAGATGTTGACGTATTTTGTGAGACAAGTTCGTACTTGAAGGAAAACTTTTGTAACAATAAGCATAAACCATTGAGAGACTCCATTAGTTTCTATTGATTTATTAATTTCAAAATTTACTATTTTACATTGTCGTGCTTTAAAATGTAGTCCAATGATGATATTACAGGGTAAGTCATAAAAAAAAAGGAAAATGGAAAGATTACAAAGATATTAACTTACCTCCCTTACTATATATCAATGCAATAGAAGAATTATACTTGTTTGCAATAGGTATAGTAAAATATTATAAAAACAATTAATCATTAATTAATTTATTAAATAATGCATATAAATACATTAAAAAAATGGATAATATTAAAAAAATTTTGAACTTTTTATCTTACTGATTTAACTTTCAGTTTAATTTTTAAAACAATGATAAAATGTTGCAAAAATAATTTATTATTAATCACGAATTTATTTATTAAATAATGTGTATAGGTAAACGAAAAAAAAGAATAATAATGGGCCATCTTATGTTCCAAAGAATATATCCCAACGGATTAAATAAGAATAACTTATAAGTTAGTGATTAAAGAATATAAGATTATGATAGATTAATATTATATAGTCAGCATTACTAAGGTTAGAAAGTGAGCAATTGAATTCTTCGTTTCTAATATTTTTCCTATATTGAAGAGGGATAATTATACCATATATTCTTATAATTTATGTTATCGTAAAGAAGATTTTTTTAGTTCAAATTTAAAATATAATAATATTGAATTAAAAATTTTGTGGAAGGTGAGCCTTGGACTTCTTTATGATTAGAAGTTCGCAAGATAAGATTATATGGAATGAAATTTTCTGATCCCATAATCAGCCAACTCTATTTCAGGCGATATTATTTACACAAGTATATGAAACTCAGAGAAATGTGTGGATAGGATCGCCAGAATAAGGATTGATATAGGCTTATGAGTACAGAGAATTATATATCAACTTAATTAATCAAGATGTAGTTAAAGTTACAGGAGATACTCCGTGGACAATAGCCTACTTCATTGCTTGTTACGTGCTTCTTTGACAAGGATTTACGATACTAATTACTAATTAGTGTTCCTACCGCAATTAAAGCCAAAGAAACTATCAGCCGTTGACAAGTCAAACCGAAACTCACTAAAAAATATCATGTTTTACCGCGAAACAAACGGCTCTTACGTTAACAAAACCAAACCTTGTCCTCGTATAGCTCTCCCCAAAGCACTATAAATAAGAACAATCAAACTGATCACAAATCATTCAATAAGTTGATAATCTCTCAACACTTAAAAGAACCAAAAAAAAAAAGAAGAAAAAGGAAAGCCGGAGGGTTGTTAACAAAAAAAAAATAAAGATGGCGAAGATAGCGATTGTGTTTGTTGTTTCAATGGTTGTGTTGGTGTCAATCCAATCCGTGTTAGCCAACGAAGATAGCTCCAATGGTAGGGTTCTGAATCAGTTAGATTTAGAGAAAGCTTCCTCGAAGATGAGGGAAGCAATGGGCGGCAAATCGAATCCTGACGAACAGTTGCCGAAGGAAAACAAGGGCGGCGAGAGCACCTCGTGGACTAACTGGTTCAAAATCAAGTTGGAGTAAGTTCTTTATATTAATGCAAAATTATCATATGTTTCTGGGATTATCTTAAAGTTCGATGATAATAATATTCGACGTTTGATTCCAGGAACTTCGGTTTCAAATCGGGAAGTTCGTCGCCGGCAGCGGCATCATCACCATTTCAGGCACCGGCTCAGGCACCAGCAGCTTAAGATTTTGTTTCACGTTAAAACATTCCTCCTCCATAATCTGTGAGGATTGTTCTTATAACGGTTTTGGCTATGATTTCCATTACGTAAAGAAGAAGAAAGGGTTTTCTCTTCTGATGTGAACCTTTTGTACGTCTATCTGAATAAATAAAAGGTCCATTACTGGACGCCGTTTCTGTCTGCTAAACTTGCAGTTTCTGATCCTCTTCAGTTCTGGATTTCTTAAACATAAACATTTACAGATGATGAAATGAGACATCGTAAGTTTCGTCTCAGAATCTGAAATCTATTAATCTATACCTGTTAATGGCTTCTTGGGGCAGCTCCAGTCCTAGAGCATCAAGTGTTGTGGGCCGACACCAAGGCTCTGGCCATGCCATAGACAAGCTTTAATACTCTTATTGGGCTCTGATTGGATCATCACCACAAGGCCTAGACTTGACCGCATGTTTATATGTCCAAAAAAAAATAAAATTCATATTTTAATTATAGAAAATTTAAGATTTTGAAAATTAAATTTTTATATAAATTATTTTCTAAAATTAAATTAATTAATACTTTATTTTTTCTCGATGTGAAATTTATATAACTTTTTACATTTCTCCTAGTATATTATTGATAATTTTCCAACTCATTCAGATGTAATTAAAATTTTATTTTTATGGTAATTTATAAAGTATATTTTATTTAAGTATTTTGTGTATTTATTATATTATTAGAGTTTGCAAGAAATTTCTTTAATTTTAATTAGTACTTGAGATACTATAAAATCTTGATATATTTATTAATATTAATTTAAATCTGACTTGAGACATTGTGTTAAATATTTTTAATTTTCTAATTCTTTAAATAAGAGTATTTAATATACAATTAGATAGTTTCTTATTTGAAATATTAAGTTAAAAATTTATAATTTTCGTATTTAAAAAAAAGAGTATTACTACTAATACTACTACTAATAATAATATTACTACTATTACAGTTACTACTATTATTATTATTTTTAAATCATCGTCGTCATTTTTCAAACTACTACTACTTATATTTGCATTATTAATATTATTAGTATTAATTTTCTCCTTCTTCTTCTTCTTCTTCTTCTTTTTTTTCATTTCTTTTCTTTCTCTCTCTTTCTGGCTTTTTCTCTTGCTTCCTCTCTTTTCATATAGGCCATTTAGAAACAGTCTCTTTACTTGTTAAGAGTAAGGTTACGTACTATTAGATTTTATTAGACCCCACGAAGTAGTGAGATTCATATTGAGTGTTGTCATTGTTGTTGTTGTTATTGTTGTTATTTATTATATCTTTACCTAATGCCCACATCAAATATGGACCGAACTATCTCACGACGTTCTGAACCCAACTCACGTACCGCTTTAATGGGCGAACAACCTAACCCTTGGAACATACTACAGCCCCAGGTGACAAAGAGTCGACATCGAGGTACCAAATTTTTCCATCGATGTGAGCTCTTGGGAAAGATCAACAATCTTAAAATATTTAATTATAGATTCTTTCTTATATGTAAAATGTTTTATTTATTTTTGATATGGAATTTATTTTGCATATAAAAAAAATCACGACGATCTCTTACTCCTCTAAGAGATTAAAATGTGAGGAACATTTAAGAATTTGAGATGGGTAAATGAAATGTGGAGTGAGGCAAAAGTGAGAGGTGAAGAGGTTTTAGTAGAGAGGTAAAGAATTTGTTTTAGGTTTTCGTTAAGTAAACATACTCAATTTAATTGATATTAACAAAATTTTAGCATATTTTTATTTTTGAATAACCTAATTAAAATTTTCAATCAGTTTAGTCAGTTCAAGGAATTGTCTAATTTTTAATTTCATTTTTAATTTTTCAGTTTGATTTACTTTGGTAGTTCTTGTTGTTAAAAACTGATCAATTTATTAATTAATCTATCATTTTTCAATTAAAATTTAAATTCTTCGACAAGAAATATCAATCTTATTTCACTACAAGAAAATCACGTAATAGCGTCGGAATATTTCCGACAGAAAAAAATCCGTCGAATAGAATGTTTTACCGACAGAAAATACATCCATCGGAAATACTGTAGGAAAAACTTTTGCGCAAAATCTCCAACAGAAAATAGCGATGCCAAAAGTCACAGCGACAGGAAAAAATTCGGAAATCATTCCCGCAATTTAATTGCTTCATCGATTTACCGACAGGAAACCTACTGTCAGTATTTAGCTTTCATTTACCGAATGTCGAAAATTCCGTCGCTATATCTTGAACAATATACCGACAGACATGCTTTTCTGTCGGTAAATTATTTACAGACATCATTGTGTCGATGAAGAAGGGACGATACACTGACGGCATAAAGTTTCCGTCGGTAACTGTACCTTACTATACCGACTGAACGTCTGACGTCCGTCGGTAACTGTTTTATGAACAAATGTTACCGACGGAACTAATATTCCGTCGGTACACTTGCCGACAGTTACTGACTACAGATGATATTCCCGTCGGTAACTGTCGGCAACGAAACCTAGTTTGTCGACGGAACAATTTTCCGTCGGTATTTGAGTTTCTACCGTAATAAAAATGCCGCGCTTTTACCAACGAAATGGTCTTGTCTGTCGGTAACTGTCGGCGGACACTTATTCTGGAAACCTAGATTGCCAACGGAATGTTGTGTTCCGTCGGTAATCCAGCGGCTATAAGTGGCGCCCGACTCTCTCCCTTCCCCTCGCGCCTTCATTTCTCTTCTGACTCCTTCTCTCGCATTTTCCGATCATGTTTCGAATATTTTCTTACTCATCGTGCGTTGTTTGAGGTAAACTCTCTTATAAGTGTATTATTTTACGAAAAAAGCATATTTTTAAGTTTTAAACGTGAATGTTTGGTTAGGTTGAGATTATACATATTGTGTATAAAGTGTTCGATAAAATTCCTTTTATGATATTTGAAATATTTTTTATAATTTTTTTTTGAATTTGAGAATTTGAATATGTAATTTTGATAAAATGTTTAGTGCGAAGTTTTAATTTATCAAATTTAACATTTAATT
>JANZXR010000170.1:31303242-31356591 GCA_027575705.1 Erythroxylum echinodendron | reverse complement strand
ACATGCAAAGAAAGGTGATGATAATAACGCAGTAAGATAAAATTAGCCTGGCTTCACATTGGATCAAGCTGTTAGACCTCGTTTTTGTTTCTAGTTCCATAAATGGAAGATTATATTTCATGACGACCCAGTTGAGTTACTTAGCGTGGCACTTTGGCTGCAATTTGAGAAGCCAAACACTACAACAGAGAAGGGTTTTGGCGACGAAATATAATGTTACTGAAAGAAACAAAATTGTCACCAAACCTATCTAACAACGAAAACAAATCATCGAACTAATGGTCACAAAAGCTCGGTAGCAAAAAAATTTTTGCTACCTTTTAAAGGAATCTTCTCCCAAAAGATTTTGCTACAATAATCGATCCCTTCGTTGCTAATAAGAATAGGCGAGGAGAAGAGTAATAATCGTAGATGACTTATTGCATCGTTTATTTTTGGTAGGTAAAGGTTATTAACTATGTTAACATACGCGTAGGTAATAATTTCTACTGGCGATTAATTTCGTAGTGAAATACTCTTTTTTAAAACGGAGGAACTCGTAGCCGTTACCCATTGGATGTGTACTAGGTAAACCTCTGGATTGACGCAATAGCTTGCAAATCACGCCAACTGAGTACTCCACACTAGACAAGCCCTGTACGACAGGCTCGATCGAGAGAATGTAAGTAGGGAGAATCAAACACAAGACCTTTTGGCCCTATGTCCCTCCACTCCACCAAGTCGACCACTCCCTAAGGGGCTCGTAGAAGAATACATTTAGCTATAAAGCGTAGCTAAATGTTATTAAAGACATTTTAGAAAATGTAAGTGAAAAGATTTGGTGAAGATTTTATATTTGTAGTTAAAAACTTTTAGTGACGAATATTTAATTTTAATTTGACTTCCCTATTACCAATTTAATATTTAATTATAATTATTAACAATATTTTAAATTCATATTATTGTTTTTAACATGGTTTGAATTATAATTTAGTCACATTTTGTAATTATTGTTGGTGACATTGGTTAAATAATAATAAATGAAAATACTTTTTTTTCATAATTAAAAATGAAATGCATTTTATACAAAAAACATGTAATTAAATGTTAATTAAAAAACTTAAGAAAAAAATTTATGGACAAACTAAGACTTCTCATCGTCACTACTACTAACATACTATGACCCAAGTATTTGTTTGACAATCTTTTTAAGCTTGGTTAACTCTCTTTTAGTACCGTCTAGTTTTTGCTCATTATGTTGTAATTTTTCTTGAGTACGATCTAAATTTTCTTTATTACATTTTAACTAAGTCTTAAGCGACTGATTTTCCTCTTGAAGTGTCGTTACATATGTTGGTTAAGACGATGAAGAACCAATTGGCTTAGAGTCATGCTTAAGGCCTTTGATATACCCTGATCTTGTACCAAAGACATTGTTACAAATGTCATCCATATTGGGCTCATTCCTGTCAAACAATGATCTTTGCAACAACTCCTACATCTTGTCCTACAATTTGAAACACAAAATCGATATGTAATTTAAATATTATTACTTAGTATTACATAAATAAATAAACTCTAAAATTAAAATTTTTATACTTACATAATTATTTTGCACCTTTTCAGATGTCCAGCCTTCACCTTCCTTGTAGTTTGTCAGCTTGTAGAGTGTGATTCTATCACACTCTTCTTCTTGCAATTAAGTCTGACTCTGTTAGATGAATTAAAAAGATTGAAACATAATAGATTATATTGTATTAACTAATAAAATAATAACTTCCAACTATTACACTTACAAATTCTTGTCGTACGACAACAAATGATTTGGAGCTGATGTTATGAGGGGTTTTCATTTTTACTCTGTTAACCTTGCCTTTCTCACACTTTTCCTAAACAAAGAGAAGAAAGTCATTAAATGCAAAAACAAAATTAATGGAAGGAAATGTGAAGAGAAAAAAGACAAACCTTAACCTTCGCTGAGGCTAAATAATCACAAATTTTACTCCAATTTTTTGGACTCATCCGTTCTGAAACATGTCTCCTTGCCTCCTCATCTGAAAGAAAAGACTTGTATTATTTATGAAGACGATAATGATGAAATTTTGCTCTTTGTTTCAACAGTGAACTAACACAGCTTAAAACTTCAGGATTCTCGATGTCGAAGATATTGAACTTTATTTGTGAACAACACGTATCAGTTAACTTACTCTTTAAATAAGTAAACTAGTATTGCATATAATAAAATGAATTGAAAAATTACTGAAACTTTGTCCAAAGCATTCTGTAGCAAGTTGTCTTCCTTCAACTGTCTGACATGCTGAAGGCAAGACAATTCATTCCCAACAATAACTCCTAACTTATTGGAAAATTTTTCTGAATGAATTTTATCAACAGGACGATGTTGCACGGGGTTAATATGCACAGACAACTTGGTGTTTATTGCAATATTTATGCGTTGCAACTCAAATCCTTTATTGATAGATCTACTTCTTTTTCTTATGTCATTATTAAAACTTGACAACAAAAGAATAATGATAAGAAAAAACATATTTAATATGTAAACATATATTTGAGCATAACTGAAAATATAGGTGGTTAACAATTATAAACCTGAAGATCCCTCAGCACTAGTTGAGGTAGATATAGGTTGTTATTGACTTCCTTCATTGAAGGATGAAATCGGTGGTTATTAATCGATAGGGTCAGATTGATTTGGATGTTATAGGGGAGGAACATCTTCGGTAGTTGTTACCCTCTTTCCCTTGTTTCTACCAGGTCCCATTATATTGAATATCTATAAATGAAATATCAACATAATGCATAATCTTTACTCAAACATCAACATTCCATATGAATATAAGTCAAACACAATTCAAAACTGAACATTTGGCATAAACATAAATTAAACACCAATATTTCACATAAACATAAGTAAAACATCAACAATACGCATTGATTCATCTTGAATAAACATAAGTAAAACATCAATTCAAATATGAACATAACATTTCAAAAAATATAAACAATTCAAATATGAACATAACATTTCAAATAATATAAACAATTTATTTGCATTCAATTATCATGATCAAGATTTTGAAAATCGTCATCATTAATTACATTATCATTGGATTCTTTATCACTAATATATTCGGCCAAAATCTCATCATTATCATTTAATTCATCCTGAGTATAGTCTTCATCTGTTTATACGATAAAATTGGCTTAGACTTCGTCCAGTTGTACTATGTTAGGATCAACACCTCTCCTATGAAATGATGATATATATGCATCTTTAATTCAAATGGCTTCATTATTGAACTCTAATCCAATCTTTTGATAAACTTCATCTTTATCCTCATTGAATTGGCCATTATCCCTTTCACAAAAATTAAAGATATTTCGATGTTGAAACTTTTGAATAACCTTTCAATTGCTACTCAATACAGTATCATTGAGGTAGAAAACTTGCTTCACTTAACTTGTAAAGACAAAAGGATCATTATCATACCATATCTTACTAACATTGATACTAGTAATATTCCCGTTCACTTTCATGTTAGTAAGATTAAACTATTTGCACATAAATAGAACAACACTTTTATCCTTGATTTAGTGCAATTCTATTATTTTAGAAATGACACCGTAGAAGTCAATAAAATCGTCGCCATGACATCCATCAACAATAACCCCACAATTTTGGCTTCTAAATCGATTGTTTCGATCTTATATATAAAATCTCACCATATTAACAATACATCCTGTATATTTTTTCCCACAAATACGAGGCCCATATGCCAAATTATATAATGTTGTTGTCGGTTCTTGTACGTTACGATTATGTAATCGTATCATCTGTATGACAAAATGAAATTAAAAGTTACTCTGACATAGAAAATATCATATGTTCATAATATATAACTTAATTCTAAACCATGATACAAACTTTAGCTTATGTCTTTCTTCAACATTAATAATCCCCTTGCTACGAATGGACTCTTTTTGCTCTCTATTTAAAAAGTAAATGACAGTAAGGAAATGAGATTCAGACACAAGTATTAGATTATGATTGTTTGAATCAAAAGTAATATACATACTCCACATATATATCAACTTTCTCGAAATTGTTTAAAATATACCAATGGGCAATTTGGAATTCGTCTTTAGTTAACTCCACATATTTATGCACACTAAGTGGCCTTACTTTTTGGGAGAAAATTGATAACCTACCCTCTTCATCAAAATCAAAGTTATGTTCTGGTCTATTAAATTTTGTCTCCACATCACTTAAGTATATTGAGCAAAATGTCAAGCATTCATTTGCTTTATAAGCCTTTGCAATTGACCCTTCAGGTCGAGCTCTATTATATACATAGCGCTTAAGAGAGCATAAAAACCTGAACAAAATATAAAAAATTAGGAATTGACAACCTATAATCACATAACTTAAAATATTAAAAGTTAATATGAATTACCTTTCAATCGAGAACATCCATCGAAATTGAACTGGTCCATAGAGTTTTGCTTCATATGGTAAGTGAATTGCCAAATGAACCGTTACATCAAAAAATGACTGGGGGAATACTAATTCAAGTTTACATATAATCAAAACTATGTTTTTTCCATTTTATCAAGCTCTTCAAATTTAAGTGTCCCAATTGACCCAAAGTTAAGGGCACAACCTTCGACAAATACCTACGTATTCCAATAGGAAGTAATCATTGAAAATGTATATGACAATCATGCCTTTTCAACCCTGATACTTTTCCCTCTTTAACATATACACAACGACCTATATTTGATGCATACCTATTAGGAAACTTCGTTGATTGAAGAAATTGACAAAATGATTTTTCTCCCTTTTTGACATGTTATAACAAGCAGGAGAATAATACATGACCTATCATCTCTTCTTTTCAAATGCAAGTATTTTCTAATATTTATGTCTTCCAAGTTAAGTCTAGCCTTAATTGTGTCTTTCGATTTCGAATTAATTCCCATCACAGTTTTTAAAATATTATTCTCAATATGCATCACATCAAGATTATGTCTCAATAGTAATTCCTTTCAATATGCCAAATTGAAAATTATGTTTTTTTAGTCAAATCGAGTTTAACATCATTTCTCTTTCGCTTTCTATTACTTGGGTATTTGTCAGGCGTAATGTCACCCAAATGTGATAGCTAGTAAACAATATCATCACTAGACAACTGCAACAAAGCTTCACGCAATTCTACTTTGCCATTAAACAATTTACTTCTTTGCCATCTATGCCCATGTTCTAAATAATGATGATGACCCGTATAACATATTTTACTTCGTAGCCTCAATAAATAAGTTTAACGGTTACACACAGGACAAGTCATATACACTTTAGCGCTGCTCCTAGACAAATTCCCATAAGTTAGGAAATCATTTATAGTCCACAAAACAGTGGCAGGCATTATAAATATTTCACTTTGAACAACATCAAAAGTTTGTAATCCAATTTCTCATAGATCATTTAAGTCATCAATTAATAGTTGCATGTATACATCGATATCCTTACCAAGAATAGTAGGTCCTGGAATAATTAAAGATAATAACATAAAAGGCTCCTCTATATACTTCCATGGAGGTAAATTTTATGGCACTAGAATAATCAGCTACATGCTGTATGAAGTACTCATATTATCGAAAAGATTAAATCCATCTGAGGCCAATCTAAGTCAAACATTACGACAATCCTTTGCAAACTTTCTATTAAATTCTTTCCATGCCATTGAGTCTACTAGATGATGCATAATGTTATCGTCAATACATTTCTCTTTATGACACCTCATATCCATTACTATTTTTTTAATATAAAAAGTCTTTGTAGTCGTGGTTTAATAGGAAAGTATTGAAGGATTTTATTCGGTATCTTTTTTCTCTCCCATCATCCATTTGCCACCTTAATATACCACAAATCGGACACTTCTAAACATTTTTACTTTCCTTCCAAAATATAACACAATCATGCTTACATGCACGAATTGAAATATATCCTAATCCAAGATCCCTTAACATTTTCTTTGCATCATAATAAGATTTTGGCAATTTGTGTCTAACAGGTAATGCATCTTTCAGTAAGTCAATTAACATGTAAAAAAACTTATTACTTCATTTATTATAGACCCTCAAATGTAACAACTTTACAACAAAAATAGTTGTCATAAATTTAAGTACATTGGATATAATTCTTCTTGAGCAACTTTCAATAAAGCATTAAAATTATCTTCTATAATACTATCAATTATGTTAGGCATACCTGTTTCATTCATAGTCTCCATATAATTCCCATAATTGTCTAACATCTCATCAGTCTCATCATCACCATCATCATTAACATCTTAATAATTAACATCATTATTGTTACTATCATCATAACTTGTACCACCACTTTTACTACAACTTACTTCCTTACGTTTACCATAATAAAGCCACGGACTATAGAATTTATCCATGCTTTAGATTAGTAGGTGATTATACACCACATCTTGACTTTGAAAGTCAACATTTAAGCAATCGAAGCAAGGAAAACAAATATGACATTCATCACCCATTTGATGTTGTACAAATTTCATAAAACTCTTAACTCATTTTACATATTTAGTGGACCATTTCTGATGAGACATCCAACTTTTATCTATATAGCTATATAATAAAAGAAGATCACTAAATTATTAAATGCATTTCTTTTTCAATTTTTCGTTAAAATAAAAGTTATTAATAATTAAGGTATGTGATGTTATTTCCACCTGTGAATTGAGAAAGGACTTTTTGTTGTCGCTCCTAGGCTTGTGAAAATTTTCACTGATAAGCTTCATCGAAGATGCATCACCAGTTTTCAACCTTTATACCATCCTATGTTTCTAAGAATACTGCAAACCATTACGCAAAACCAACACATCATTTGCATTAACATAAAACCATAACACATCCTGGTTAAAGATTATACAAACAAATTTTGGAAGAAAAGAAACAATAAGGTACATGATGTTGTTTCAATCTGTAATCGAGAAAGGGACTTCTCGCTGTTGCTCTTAGGCTCGTGAAATTTTTCACCAATAAGCATCATCGAAGCTGCATCACCAGTTTTTAGCCTATATACCATCTTATGTTTTTAAGAATATTGCAAACCACAACACATAACTTAATTGCAATCACACAAAACCCGAGATAAAACTCATGTACTATTAAATCAAATAGATATAGACATTATTTGGTGCACTTATTTAGATGGACGGGTAACCACAAGGTATAAAGAAGAATGACAAGGTTGGTGGGTTATCGATGGTCTAAAACACTTATTATAGCCTGTCGAAAAACAAATTCGTATTTAATATAATACAATATGATTAATTAAAAGGCTAAGAGGGACAATACATTCATATTATTATATAAAACATCATAAATCATTAAACAATTTTCTTCTTTATGGTACTATAAATTTTTTAACTTATTGATTCTTTATAATCGAATGATCAATTCTTGTACATATGATTTGGTATCATGATAAAATATTAATTTTTATTAGGAGTTAGCAGATTTTTAACATATTAAACTGAATTTGCAGTTTATAATAAGATGCTTAAAGTTTGTTTATTGTTTTGTTGGCCTCAGACTCAAATCTTGAACGCTTTTACTGAAAGTCTAATATATAACATCTAGACCAAGGACATTGTATCAAAATTGTTACTGTTGTTTTAAAATAGTTCAAGGATTATAACATTTGTAGGGATATATGGATATCCTTTTTTTTTAGTGTTGGATGAATTGTATTCTAACATTTTTCCAACATTATTTGGTTCCTGAGAAGGTTGAAGGCAAAGGAAGTTATAAGTGTAGATTTATTCTTAAACTTCTTTAAGAGATTTTTAACTCTTAGATGGAAATGCAGGGACTTCCCTCAGTTTAATTTGCTTCTCAATTTAATGGCTTTAAATTTCCAAGCTTACAAAACATGTTTTAATTTATTTTGTACAAGTACTTAGCAACAACCATTGAAAATATAAATTATAATTTAATTTTTAACATAACAGAAACTTGAAAAAGTACATCACAAACTCAAAACACAATTAAGACTTTTGTCGAACACCTTATAGGCAAGTAAATTTCAACTCAAGGACACAATCAAAAACATCTGTTTTCCTTTTCTTCAACAAGAATAACATAACTTCTGCACAACTCAACCATTATCATCACCAATAATTGCAAACAAATCGACAATAAACTCAAAACATAACCCAAAACTGTCATATTTTTTTACTTCAATGACACAACAAAATAAAAAGGTCAACACTGCTCACCAAATGAAGAAAACAAGTGTAGGGAGAAGATTCATTCACAGTGTTGCAGATAGAGGAGAAAATAGGGCAAAAATGAAGGTACGCAACGTGGGTTATATATATATATATACATACATACATATATACATACATACATACTATTCATGGTGTAAACTTCGATTTCGCTATTCTGTTTTATGGGATTCTCTCGAGCCATTACATTTGTGCATTGTATCTTAAATTGTTGAATATAGAGCACAATTTAGTGTTATTTTGTGATGATTAATTGAAACATATGATCTGAATTTTGTAGTGATGTATTCATGTCTATGTAAATTCTCAAAATTTGAAATGTGGATAGTGTGTTCTGCAAAGTCAAAATTGCAGTATGTATGTATGTATATATATATATATACTTGATTGCGTGTGAGGTTTGTTGTCACTGGCTATAAATGTATTAGCCACTGAGCTTCCCAGCTCACCCCACTATTTTCCACTCCTCAGGTGCAAAAATAGCATATCAACATTGAACCTTTGAAAAACTTCGGCTGACTCCAAGAATTTCAATTTTTGTAACTAAGTTAGTTCATAAACTTTTGGTTCTTTAGAAGCATATCATACATGAGCATTTTTTATTGTATTTTGTATTTTGTATTTCGTACTATGCTACTTATGTGGCTTATGTTTGAAATTCAAGCTATTTATAAACCTTGCAACAGTTGAGAAATGAATGACAGTAGACATCGCAGAACTTCTCTTTTGCATATATACAGAATTTCTTCTCTATTAAGTGTTAATTGAGTTGGGGATAAATTTATTAGTTGTTTAATGGCTTTTGGATAAATATTCTTAAGCAATGGTTAATTTGGGAGTTATGTAAGTATAGTCTGTGATTGTTGGATTCGGGTCTTTTGTTTTGTAAGAGATGTATATTGACAGTAGAGAGACAAGAGGAAAAAGAGAATAAAATGTATTTTGAAACTTCAAGGAATAACCCGGATTGATCTAGATAGAATTTGACAAACTTGTCTACATAAAAATTGTAAAGTTTTCTCTTAGCTTTCCAACAACATAAAGTTTATAATTTTTAAACTTCAGAATTGAAAGTTATAATGAATTGAAGTAGGAGGGTGCAGTAGGAAAGTCGTGATCTTGCACAAGCTCGATCGCTACAATCCCACTATTCACCAAAAGTCGTGATCAATTTTTCTCCCTCTCACGGCTGTAATTTTTCAAAAGTCACAGCCATGGCTTTTTTTACTTCTTCTTATTCTTTTTATTTCCTTTATTCATTTTTTTGTTTATTTGTTTAACTCCCAATCTGATTTATTTTCATGTCCATTTTAATTTATGCTATTTTTATTTTAATTAATTGTGTATTTGTTTTTACTCCCACTATGAATTATTTTCATCTTTATAGTAGATTTACTTATTTATTTTATTTTAAAAGTCCCATAATTTTGGCACCTTATCGTCACAAAATAAGGGACGAGACTCGGGGCCAGCAGGTTAACACTAACAGTTTTAACTGGCTTCTTGGTATGCTTTCCCACCAATGTAGGGCATCTCTCTGTAACAAGCTCGCAGCATACACAATCTTTTCCTCATCTTCATAATCCATCTGTTTCAATATTCTTTCTGTCTTCCTCAACCAAGTCTCAGCTTCCTCTAGATCGGTTGTTCCATAAAAGTCTACTGCGCCATACTTCCGCAACTTGTCAAATTGTCTCCCTTTCTAAGCCGGTGCTAGGGTAGAAGTTGATGGCATCTAGCCCATGGCCTGAACGAAAGCCTGAGCAAAGGCTTGGAATATTCTAGGATCAAAAGGATTAAGCATTTGCTCTGGAGGAAGAGGAGATTCCTGTGTTTGTAGTTGAAAGGGCTCGCTATCCTGCCCTACAATCGACTCAATAATCGCTAGGGCTCTAGACACATCAATGCCCTCCTCTCTTGGTGGAGAGTCAGGTGCAGCAAATCCTTGCATAACTCCTCGCGTTCTTCGACGAGGTGGCATTTTACTCCTTCAATAAGACATCATCTTTTAGCTTACTTTTAATTTTAATCTTATTTTCTACATGTATGCATGATATTAATGTCACTTAATGCAATCAATAAACTCAACAATGCAAACAATTAATTTAGCAATACAAACTCTTTATCACACATCATATATTTTATAGTATAACATATTCTAAGCCTAGGAATCCTTAGAAACTGTGGGCTCTGATACCAAAGATGTTGGCCCCGGGTTTTGGTCCTTATTTCGTTGTAACAAGGTGCCAAAACTTAGAAATTTTTAAAATAAAGATAAATAAAGAAAACTATGATAAAGATTAAAAAAATTCATAGTGGGGAGTAAAAACAAATATACATACAATTAAAATAAAATAGCACAAAATAAAATGGATATGAAAATAAATTTGGAGTGAGAGTCGGAAAAAATACAAACAATTGAATAAAGGAAATAAAAAGAATAAGAAGAAGTGAAAAATTCACGGCCGTAACTTTTTAAAAATCACGGTCGTGAGAGGGAGAAAAATCTTAATTTGTCACGATCGTGCATAACTTTTGGTGAATGGTGGGATTGTCGCGATCATGCTTGTGCATGATCACGACTTTCCTGCTGCATCCTCCTATTTCAATTCATCATAACTTTCAATCTCGAAGTCTAAAAATTACAAAATTTATGTTGTTGGAATTCTAAGAGAAAGATCTACAACTTTCATGAAGACAATTTTATCTAATTCTACCTAGATCAATACAGTTTATTCATTGAAGTTTCAGAACACTTTTTTATTCCCTTTTTCTTCTTTTCTCTCTATTGTCAATATATATCTTCTATGCTTTTCAAAAGACCCGATTCCAATAATGAAAACCATACATACAAAACTCCCATCTTAACCAATTTCTTTAGAAAAAAATTATCCAAGGCCTTCAACCATCTAACAATTTATTCCCAACACAATGACAACTTAACAGAGCAGAAATTATGCACATATACAAAAGAAGTTCTTCAACTCTTCTTTCATTCATTTTTCAGCAAAATAGAATTTCATCACTCAGATGTTACAAGATTTATAAATAACTTCAATTACATACTCAGAGTCAGCACAGTAGTATATTATAAAAATACAACAATGAATGCTCATATTTGATATGCCTCTAAAGTGCCAAAAGTTTCTGAACTAACTTAGTTACAAAAATAGAAATTCTTGGAGTCAACTGAAGTTTTTGTAAGGTTCAACGTTGATTTGCTATTTCTGCACCTAGAGAGTGGAAAGGTAAGGGGTGAGCTGGGAAGCTCAATGACTAATATGTTTATAGCCATTAGCGACAAACCACACACACACAAATAAATATATACATAAATTTATATCACATTTAAATATACATTATCCACGGTTCAAGCTCACAGATAGACATACTCTTATACAAACTGAATTACATATATTTTTAATCATCAAATCATAGCCCTCAATCATATCTTGTATTTAGCAACTTAAAACAAAATGCACACATATAATGGCTTAAGAGAATCCCATATAACGAAATCGAAAAATCGAAGTTTACACCATGAACGAAATGAGTCTATTTTTCGGAGCTCATATGCCACAAGCTGGCAACCGGGAGAAGGATATAGGTCTACGAGCACGTGACATGGTATCTCTCTTGCCCACATCATCAAATTTCTGGTGTTTATATATTTCATACCATAACCATATTTTCATGCTTCTTAAATTTTCTGTTTTTCATCAATACAAAGTGGCAGAAATCTTATAAGACAAACATGATATAAAGTCACAAAATATTTTTCCCACATTCACAATGAATAAAAGCAAGCATTTAAATACTCATACAAGTAAATAATTCAGCTCATCAATATAACGACTATAAACATATTACCGACATCTTTACTTATAAGTCCAAACTCAAGTTTGTTTTTCCTCTTGCTCCTGATTTCAAAGTCCTTGGTTTCCTTTAAACAATCATATTTTCATCTAAATCAACATACACAAATAGGACTTCCATAAAGTTATATTATCCAAAGATAAGCTTAGACTTAATCTACTCTCAATTTATCCACGCTAGAAGAACTAAGATCTAGTTAAGGTTTATAAAAATCTAAGAAGAAGAATTTCGGTTCTATTATTTCTCTCTTCATTTACAGCATAAAACATATTTTCTCTACTTCCTTCTTCTATCAAAACAAGAAGAATAAATAAATGGATACCTAAAACTCAGTTGAACCTTCTTCTTCCACTTCTTATTTCCTTTTTCTTTCTTTCCTTCTTCTCCTCTCGATGCTTCAGTTCTCCTTCTTTTATTCTAGGTTCTTCTACGACTTTCTCTCTTTTTCTTTCTAAATATGCACTACTCTCTTCTCTTCTTTTCTTATTAGTTTAAGACCAACTTTTGTCTTTCCAAGCTTAGCCTTCCTTATTAATCTAATGCCTTCAAACTCCTTAACTTAACTCTAACTCTTTCTTTTAATCTATGAAACCACATGAAATTCATAATATATCTAATTAAACTCCAAAAATTGCTAATTCATGAATTCTAACTTATATTTATGCTTGCTAATTTAATAAAATAAATTCTAAGAAAAATTCGGGGTCCAACACTACCTACCAAAGTAAGGTTCCTAAATCTTTTGATTAAAGATTAAATTTATGAAATACTGATATTTCTAGGACTGTTGTCGTCTTAGGGATATTTTCAAGAAGTTACATGGTCACAAACAAGAGCGCGTACGTGACTGTGTAAATGACTATGAGAACATACATGATCATATACACGTCCGTATATGTGACTGTGCAAGTATGATTAAGTGACATGCGTGTATGTGGCTGTGTAAGTATGGAAAAAATTTACAGTGACTTACACGATCACATACACACTTATTTATATAACCATGTAAATCCTCAAAAACACACACACGTTCATCTACATTATGTGACATGATCTCAGTGACTTACATGGGCATGTATGTGACCATGTAAGTCACTGATAAGTTTTAAATCTATGGCTATGATTTTTTCTCCTATTTTCTCTTATGCTTATGAATTATTAATTATGATTATGAAAAACCTATAAATACGTGTGTTAATTAGTTTGGATGGATGAGCATATTCTTTCAATGGAGAGTTATAATCTGGTACTAGAGAACAATTATCTAGCCAAAATGTTCCTACATCGCCACTTCTCACACTCCATTTTACTCCTCTCAAGAGCGTATCTCGAGTTTGTAGTATTTTCTTCCAGAGAATGAATTATGATTTAATTGGAGAACAATTTAGGAAGTTGCCTTTGCCATCATACTTGTAAAACAAAACCTATTTCCACCTGTTGTTGTTCAGTTTTAGAATACTACAAGCTATTAAAATGGGTAAGGTTGTTCTACTTTTTTTATTCATAAATCCCAAATATATAGAACCTGTTGCAAAGGTAAAAGCTAAAACTAAGCATGAAGTTGTGCCATGGACATGGAAAGCATAAGTTAGTCAAATATACTATATACAACAAAAGATATACAAGATATGTACAGCTACATGTACAGCTAATACTCCCCCTCAAGCTAGAGCATGTAGATTTAAAATGCCCAGCTTGTTTTGTAATTTGTAAAACTAATCTTTGCTTAAGGATTTAGTAAGCATATCGGCAACTTGATCGTGAGTTGAGATAGGATGAAGTTGGATGATCCTTTATTGAAGTTTCTCACGAATGATGTGGAAATCTATTTCAATATATTTTTTCCGTTCGTGGAAGAAGGGGTTAGCAGTAATTTGCCGAGTAGCTTGGTTATGACAGTAAAGAATGGTAGGAGTAAGGGAAGTCAGACTAAGATCTTGAAGCAATGTGTTAAGCTATACAATTTCACGAGTGGTCGTAGCCATAAAGCAATATTTAGCTTCAACAGATGAGTGAGAAATAGTAGACTACTTTTTACTTCTCCATGAGATCGAACTAGACTCGAGAAAAATACAAAAGCCTATAGTGGAACACCTAGTCAGTGGACAACTAACCCAATTTGAATCACTGTAAGTTGATAGTTGTAATGAACTTTTGGATGATAATAAAATCCCTTGGCCTAGACTTTTCTTTAAATATTGTGATAATCGATGAGCAGTATCAAGGTGAGGCTTGCGAGGTTGGTGCATGAATTGACTTAGAATATTGACAGTGAAAGTGATATCTAGTATTGTAATAGTGAGATAAATGAGTCGACCAACAAGTCGTCGATAGAGAGAAGGATCAATAAGTAAGGCACCGTTGTTGTTATCAAGTTTGAGGTGTTGCTCCATGGGAGTTTCAACTATGCGAGAACCAGTAAGACCAGTGTCATGAAGTAGATCTAGCACATATTTTTGTTGGCTTAGACAAATTTCTTCAGGTGAGTGGGCGACTTCAATCCCAAGAAAATACTTGAAAGGTCCTAAATCTTTGACAGAGAACTTACTGAAAAGGAAATTCTTAACATTAAGAATAGCTTGATAATGGTTACTTGTAATTACAATATCATCAATATAGACTAAAATAAAAATGCATAAAGAACCATTTCGTAGGATAAAAAGGGAATGATCAGCATGAGATTAGGTAAAACCAATAGATAATAATGCATAAGAGAATTTTGCAAACCAGTTGTGAGATACTTGCTTTAAGCCATTGAGGGATTTGTTGAGTTTGCAAACTAGATCTTTCTCTTTCTTTCGAGGATGGCCGGGTGGTAGGAGCATATAGACATCCTTATGCAAATCACCATGTAAAAAGATATTTTGTATGTCAAACTAATGTAATAGCCAATTCTTTATGTTAGCAACGACTAACAAGGTTTGAACAGTTACTAATTTGACGACAGGGGCCAAAAGTTTCGTGGTAATTGATGCCTTCAGTTTGGGTGTATCCTTTTCTATGTAATCGCACTTTATAGAGTTCAATGCTTCTATCATAATGTCGCTTTATCTTGTAGACCCATTTACAGCTGATTGGTTTTTGATGAGATGTTAAAGGGAACAAGAGACCAAGTGTTAGCATTTTCTAATGCATCAAGTTCAGCGTTCATTGCATTTCGCCATCTTGATTCTGAATGGCCATCAAGTCCACAACAATCGTGGCCATCAAGTCCAAAATAATCGTAGTGATATTTTGGCTTACCGCGTGTTTTGCTTTGTTGATTGTGGAAGGCGGCTAGAGCAGATTGTTCTTGATGATTGACTAAATTTGTTGTGAAAATATACCGTTGTCTGTCTTCCTGCGATAAGAGAGAGTAAGCTTTGGAAACGTTAGGTAATGGATTCATGAGGAGTATTTGACTCCTAACAGCATTATAAGATTCGTTAAGACCCATAAGAAATTGAATCAAGCGGTCTCTTTGTTGGAGATTATTAATCTCGTGTATGCTGCCAAAAGTGCAAGATGGATAACTGTTGTAAGTTGAGAGTTCATCCCATAAGCCCTTAAGAGTAGTGTAGTATGTAGCGATGGAGTCATTCTTTTGCACATAATTGGCTATGGTTCTTTGTATTTCAAATATTCGTGGAGCATGTTTTTGTGAAAATCTTTCATGGAGATCAATCCAAACTTCTTGGGCAGTCTTCAAATAGATGACACTGTTAGTTATTTCTCTTATTACGGCATTGAGAATCCATGAAAGTGTCATGTTGTTGCAGCGATTCCAATGGGAAAAGAGATGAGAGTTGACAAGTGGTTTGCTAATTGTGCCATTGACAAACCCGAGTTTATTCTTTGCTTCTAAAGCCATAGTGATTGCTCTATACCAGGTGGGATAATTATCCCCATTCAATCGCTGGGTAACCAACATTAGCTCCTGGATTGTCAGAGTGATATATGTAGTATGGTGAGGATGGATCAAGTTCGGTAGTAACGGATACGTCGGTGTTAACACTGTTGATGATAGAATTTTCTGAATTGTTCATGGTTGAGATGGAGAAATAATTCAAGAGGATAGTCTGTTATAAAAAAATTAAAAAAAATACCAGATAGGTGATGGAGCGAGACGGAGGAGAATGGATGACACCACTATCTCGAGGTCCACAAATACTTTTTCTGCACAATGAAGAATCTATATTGCCAAAGATTGAAGAAGTCGGGGCCTGATTTGGTGGTAAAAACTAAGCTATTTGGGTTTGAATGACGACAAGGAATATTAAACAAGACTTTGTATCGTAGCTGGAAAAGCAAAAAAGAAAAAAACGAAAACTAGACCAAAGCAATAGCTGAAGGACGAGAGCAGCTATAAGGACAATAACCGAACAATAAGAGTTGTTATAAGAGGACAGTAGATGAGCTGCAGAGAGTGGACCAAATGTTGAAAATGGCTCTGATACCATATTAAAATTGACAATGTTGTTCTACTATTTTTTTTTATAAAAAAAAAATAGAACACAAATTACAAAGCGAGTCGCGGGAATCGAGTCCCAGACATATCCTCAAAGAATCAGGTGCAATTTTCTGTTTGTCTTGGTACCTCCCTATAGAAATTGGTGCATTTCTTGATCCAGCTTATCACAGATTAATAGTTGAAAGGGTTGATTTAATAAGGGTCTCTCTCCTGGCCAGAGATATATCTTTTACCTTTCAATTTGCAAATTGACGTGGGAAAGTTTTGATTCTGCGCACCATCACCTTAGAGATAATTTTGACAGCAACATTGATAGGCTTCAGATCTCTGATCATCATTGGTTGGGAAATCTTGGGAATTAACGCAATTAAGGTGTAGTTTAAGAGGCTTAGAAATGACCCGATTTCAAAAGCTGATTCCACCATCTTTACCGTTCTACACCCCTACCACTTCCCAATTTATCTGGTAGAAAATGGGATTCAAGCTGTCTGATCCTGAGGACTTCAACGACCTCATGCTTTTGACTAAACTTGACACTTTTTCCTCCATAACTAGGATAGATAATCGCAAAATACTCTCTTGCGGGAGCTACCGAGCTAGGCAAATCTCGACAAACAGTTAGAATTCACATTAGTCTGCTCCACTTTATAAAGTTGTTTGAAGTGCACTTGTATTTCTTGTTTAAGAAGGCCACATTCTAGTATAATCCCATTCTTTTGGAGTGATTTGATTGAGTTATGCTTCTGCAGATAATAGTTGCAAGGTGGAAGAATTTTGTATTTCTATCACCCGACTCAATCCAGTCTTCCTCAGGTCTCTGAAACCAGTACAATTCTTCCTGCTCTAAGTATGAGACGTTATTCCTTCTGAATTTGTTTCTATTCCACCCAGAAACGACCCTTTCTACCTGTTTCAGGACCACCCTTGATGTATATGGAGATCCATATATATCCTATCTTTTGAAACTGATGTCTTGAAAGCTGAGTCTCATCTTGCAGTAAATACGACGCCGTACTTTGCCTGATGATATGCATGTTAAAGCCGTTCTTTGTTCAAAGCCTGCTTCTCGTTTGGGCTTTAGATTGAATGTAATGGACTGGACAGGGTATTAGATTTTATGGAAACTTCCATTCTACGTAGCTCGTCTCCTTACCTCTAAAGCAAGGTTTTTAAATTGCGAACTGTAAATTGCATTAATGCTGAATCACTCCAACATTACAACAAACTACGATCACTATAATCACCATATTGCAATCTCATTTTTGTATATCTAAAGTAAGAAAGTGAAGTCCACATTTATTATTCCAGCCTAATCAATCTGAATCTAAATCTAAACTCTTAAATTCGAGTTGGATCGGATCGAACTTAGGTCCAACTACTATCCCGAGTCGAATAGGGCTAATTTTGTCATTGCAACCCGAGATAGAGTTGTAAGCCCACCGAGTTGGGCAGTTGGAGTTCCCTTGTCTGAGTCTTCAGACCAAACAAAATATACTAATGTCGGCCAATAGTTACCACCATTCTGTACAGATTATTGCAAACACTGATACCTTACAAGCTTATCTGTCTGAGAAACTACAGTTTCGGTCTGGCAAGTCACTGTCGTTGCCATTTTAAAAACTTAGCGACAGTCACCAATTTGTTATATATGAAGAAGCTTTTGATTGTAAAGAGAATCTATGACATCATTCTCATATTGTTTATACTTTATAGAGACAAAGTTCCAATAATGTATTAGTATTACTATTAAGTATTAGTATTATTATGAGAGTATGGGGCTCAAATTAGAGGTTTATGGTGATTATGGTCTATGATTGCAATTACAAAACTAGTTTTGGTTTAACTGAATCTCCTTTTCATACTCTTGTCTCCGAACAAATGTGAAGAGAATCATATTATATATAATGAGGTAATACAAAGAGATGTAGTCTAATCATGGTCAGTTAACTAATAATAATAAATTAAAAATATAGAAAATACTATTATTAATTTAATAACTTGATAATAATTAATTATCTTGAATACGAAAGCCATAACCTAAAACAGAACAAGCCATGCGATAAGGTGTTAAAAATAAATAAATAAAGCAAATTCATCGGTCCCAACTAATTAATTAGTATAATTAAAAAAATGATTATGAGCTTATTGCATTCTTTAAAACAGACGGATTGATGTCTTAACCTAACACCTTTTTGCTCATATATTTGGCTGGGAGCTGAGATTCTTAACTAGAACCTTTAATCTAATCATACTTAGGCTAATCCATGTTCGAATTGGGTAGGTTTTTTGTAGGAGGCAAAACTTTGACCCCAAGTTTTAAACGGCTGCATATATAGGGAAAGTTTAAACCTGCGACCTCACTTAAGTCAGGAGAGCCCCTGACTAACTCATCTACATTCTGGGTTTTAGACGTAGCTTAATTACATTAATTTTCATTTTATGAACTTGTGTATTGATAAAATGTGATTAGATCTTTGTTTTGGGTTAATTTTAATATTTGATTGATAAATTTGATATTTATTTTATTATAAATATTAATTTGACTAAATTTGATTCGGAACATCTAATTAAAGTATAATTTATCAAAACTACAAATTTTTAAAGATAAAGTAAAAAATCTCAAATTATTAATAAGATAAAGGTGACACGATTTATTGTAAGAAGTTTACTTAATTAGAAATTTTAATTTTTATATGTTTTGTATAGAGAATTTAATTTGTTTCGATTAATATTTCTACGGTACTATTTTCAAAAAAGGGATAACCAATTTTTCTTGATTCTTTTTTTTATTTTAGCGTAAAAAGAAAACTACGAGCAGCTAAATATGAATTTTATGATTTAAGAGGAATTAAAATTTTTGTTTGTAATTTTGAGAGGTTTTATTGTAAAAATAAATTCTATTTTAATTCAAATATTTATTTTTTCTTTTTGTTTTACAAGTAATTAATATTGATTAATTTGATAAACTAATTTAATATTAATTATTTTGTTGTAATTTATGAATTCAGTAATTTTTAATTGCCATAAATAATGGGTATAAATAGTAATTAAGTTATTTATATATTTTCGTATTTTAAATATAACTTATTAAATGTAACTTAACTTTGAATCGGTGAACTTGTCTTTACATGAGCTAGCTCTTACGGCAATGGAGCATGAACTACTGCTTTTCTTGCATGGCTAAATTGGGGGCAGACAAGACGTGCCAATGAAAAATCTTTGGCACATCCTGTTTCCCTGTAAACTCGGAGAAAAGTGAGGAATCGTGCACATGAGCAAGTTGGTGTTGGTCTATCAAAATAATTTTAGCTCATGCTAGTCATATTAATTTGATATTAATTTTAAATCATACTAATTTGATCCATTAATTTTAAATCATATTAATTCGATATTTATAATTAAACACATCTAAACTTAAACGTAGACTCGTACGGATATAGGGACAAGAGGAGCAATATCCAAGACTTGGATTAAAGTTTTGGTAAGAAAAATATACAACAACGTGACTTACGGAATGGTACATGCTTCGATCTCTGTGCTGTTCTGCGCTTATACCTGATGAGCTCTCGGCCATTTTTCTAGGTCTAAGTGATAAATGTTTGAAAGTTGAAGATAAGGCCTTCAAGCACCTGCCTTACCTGCCCTTCCTTCTGCGGTTCCACCCACCCCCGGTCCTAAATGATTCCCAATTAGTCAAATATAGTAGAAAATCATAGATGTTGCATTTTAGATTGGACTTTGGAAGAATAGCCTCTAGTATTAGTATTAGATGTTCTAAGTTCCAACGCCTAGATTGACTCCTTAATTTTTGCTAAACATATCCTTAAAATCTCGTGTTGAAGAATGTGAGTGGTTTTAACTTTAGATACTACTATTAATCAAGTGCAAGTTTCAATCCTAGATTAATTCCTTTTTTTTTTTTTTTGGCTAAAGTGCATTTGACACCCCTCTACTTTATCAATTGGTATGTTATGACCTCCGCCCCTTAGGGGTGGTCGAGTTGGTAGAATAAGAAGCATGAGATCAAAAAGTCATGTATTCGAATCCCTTTACTTACGCTCTTTAGATCGAACCTATCATATAGGGCTTGTCTATTGTGGAGTACGCGATTGACATGATTTACAGACTATTGCATTAATTTAGAGGTTTACTCAGTGCCCATTTAAAGGATAGCAGCTGCGAGTTTCTCTGTTTCAAAAAAAATGATATACCCTCTATTTAAAAAAGAATTTATTACCCTCTTTGATCACCAATCAAATGAGCGAAAAATTCAAAAAGACTTTTTTATTTTTGTAATATAATGACATCATCACAATGGTACATGTTGTATCTTTTAGACAAAAATACTCTTTTAGTCTTTTGTTGACTAAAATACATTAAATTCTTATATTTGTGCTCTATTTCATTATACCCTCTATTTCAAAAATAAAAATTATTTTAAGCATAAACTACATTTTGATTGTTAATAAATAAAAAGAACAAATTTACTAAAATATCATTATCTTCACAATTATGTTTCATGACTATTAATTTATGGAAAATTAAAAAAATAAAAAATTATGTATAAAATAGAATTAAAGAAAACTGGAGTAGTTTAGGCATCTCACTTTTTTTTTTTTGGGTCTTAAGAGTAGACTAGAGATAATAATAAAAAGTAATACACAAAAAAGTCTTTTTGAATTTTAAACTCTTTTAACTAGTGGTCAATTGGGGTAATAAATTCATTTTTAAAATAGAGGGGGCGTGTTGTTCCAAGAGGTAAAACATATGGGATTTAAATGTGTTTTTGCCAAAATTCTTTAATAATAACGGTAGAAATTTCGCTAAGATGCGAGGTTTAGAATTTTTAAAAATACGTAATTTATCCCTATTTTATAAAGAGGTCTTTTTTGTAGATTTAAGAAAAAAGTTTTGAAAATAATTTGAAGAAAATAAAAGTAAAAAATATAAACAAATAATTGCATAAAAATAAAAAAAATAAAAAAAATAAAAATTTCTAATCGTACGCTTAAAATCTCCTATAAAAAATACAAGTTATTTTAATTTTGGTTTTATTATTAATCAATTTTTAGCCTCGTAACTAATTAGAAATAAGGTTGCGCACTGTTAGGTTTCACCAAATCTCATATATTAATAAATCTTTTATTGAATTATTATTGTTGTTGTTATTAATTTATTTAAAATATATAATTAATAAGATATTATATAATGAAAACTATATTTTTGGTCAAAATATAAATGCTCAACAGAATTTGGAAATTGAGCTAAACATTATATCTGTTCCCATTTAATAAAAATTGTACTAAATCTACAATCCTTTAGATGGTTAATAAATGTTTCTGTTCTCAAAATCAGCAGCAGTATGTTAATTTCAGATTCCAAGGTTACACATCCCAAATCATTGGCATTCAATCTTTGATCGATGCAGGCCAAATGCTGCCTGCAGTGACTACATTACCACAATGCCCTTCCAACCACATTGAAGAGATTCTTCCAAGGTGAAGGGCAATATAGTCAACCTGGCAGTTTCAGTATCAACGTCGCTTTCTTTGCCGTGGAAGGACTTTTCGGTCATTTTCCTTTGCGGACCACATATCAGTTTAACTGGGACCTATGTCCCTTCCTCGCCCCCACCTGACACACTGTCACGCTTTTATGATTCAGAATTTCGTTCGTGGTCTGAGCTCAGAAGTCAGAACTTGAACAACGTGATTTTTGAGTTTTTGACTACAGGTGGAGGGCAAATTCGTAAAAGGAAAGATTAAGAAACGTCGATCTCGTGTCTTGTCTTTGACACATTTCATTATCACCAACAAAATTATTACCTTCAAATAATTGTAAATCATTTTGCTTTGCCTTCCCATTTTTTATAATTACCTTTTTAGTTCTTTTTTTCACAAAAGATATAATTTATTTAAATTAATTTTAAAATAATTATTATATTTTACCTCATTGCATGGTAAGGGACGGAGCATAGAATTCCTTTGCACTTTAAAATTATAGATACTATTAAAGGGATAATAAATTAAATAATGTTTAATTTTAAAAAATTTAATTTAGTATTAAACTTTTAAAAAATTTTAATTTAGTGATTAATCTTTTAAATTGAATAAATTAAGTTAAAAGATTATTTTTGCTAATGTGGGATATTCACTAAATACCGCATATGTTTATATCTATTAATTATTTTAACAAAAACAACGTTTTGATTCGAATTATATGAGTTTTAAAAAAGTTATTAATTAAATAAAAATTGGTCAGTTTAAAGTTTTTAAGATACAAGCCTTGAGTTTTAGTGCCAATAGAGAGAAAGGATTAATGTGTTCGACCAACATATCTAAAACTTAAATTACAGTTGATCTTTGTTATTTTTGGTCTTTGATGAGGTCTGTTTAATTGGTACGTCACGTACTTCTAAATTTTGGTGCCTTTTTCCTTATATGTCCCTTGGAGTATTTAAAATTTTCACAATTTTAAGAGTATATGACATTACATTCAAAACACAAGTGTAGTTTTTTTTTTTTAAATAATAAGTAAGATATTTAAATGAAAAAAGGTACATTTTATCTTCAAAAGATAGGTAGCATCTTTGACCACAACATCAACTCTACCGACTATTCACTTCTCAATTTTTGTTTTTCCTTACATCTTTTTCGATTTTGAAATTTTGCCGCACAAAAGAAGATTACCCTCTTCCAATGGATCCAAGGCTAAGTTTGACGTGCCACCGTTCGCATAATTAGCCACAAATCTATAAAGAGTTTGGTTGTTAACTATAGGAGGAGTAAGGCAACGAGAAGAATGATGTGGGATTGTTCACTAAGATTTGTCCTCTTGGAGGTTCATTGGATTGTGTCAAACCATCATCATAACAGTGTTAAGAAAGATGTATTTCGAATATATAAATATATATGTATTTCGTACAATTATTAAAAAATATAAATTATTATACGGACAAAGGTGTCAGAATAATTGTTGCAAACAATGAAAAGGCCACAGGAAGTCTGCAAAGTGCAAGCCATTAAAATTTATTCTTTTATTCTTTTACTAGATAGAAAGTATGAGAAAGTTTTAAGTACGAACACGAAAAAAATAAAAGAAAATCGTGTCCGTTAATTAGACACTTTTTGTGTAATAATGGGAAAAAAAGAAGAAAAAAGCAAAAAGATTAAAGCGTTATTTTAATTTGATATTTTCATATTATTATTTACTCTATCATATTTTACTAACATTTTGCTTAAAATAAAACACCAATATTCAGGATTAATTATGCTGATATGTAAGTATGGAGAAATTTGATAATGCGTATACTTATCCTTAATTAGTAAAGAGTATAGACAATAAGGAGTTGGGTCAGGTCTAGGGCTCGACGAGCCAAGAGAAACCTGAGCGCAGACTCAGACTCTACTGGGCTTTAAGCTAACGTGGTTAAACTTAAAAACAAAAATAAAATGATGTCGTTTTATCCCAGACTTGGCCTAACACGAGATCCGATCGGAGCCAAAAAAATGAAACTCGAGGCTTGAGTTTACTTGAGGTTAGGTCAAGTTGGAATAGATTAGGCCAAGCCTAATAAAAAAATTGTTTCCAAATGATTCACACAAAAGAAATAATAATAATAATAATTATTATTATTAATGCTTAGTAAATAAAATAGGAAATAAGTAATGATAAAAAAATAAGTAAAAGGAATTTTTTGTTTAAAATAAGATATTAAAAATTTATAATGTTTTGTTTTGTATAAAAATTTGAAAGTTAAAAAAAGTGAAATAATAGAATAATATAAGAGTAAATAAAAACAACATAGAACTTCCTTATACTGAACCAAAGACATTTTTCATTTACAGACCTTAGGGATGGTGGTACGGTCAAATGTAAAGTAATGTTCTGAGTCTTAGACAGGTGTTATCCTAAATAATTAAAGAACCATCTTCAGATCCCTTTCTTTGATGTGTATGTAATTATCCTAATTGGTCTCTTTAATGATGAAGTCTTTAGAAGTAAGCATGTCTCTATATCTGTAATAGTAATGCTACAATGATGAAATCAAACTACGCAGGACAAACTAGAGCCTACTTGCCTTGCGCCAACACATCTTCAAAGTCCTCTTGTTTTTGGCATCCTTTGATTGGCTACAATCCTATATTAGTTTAGAGGTAGCTAATGATATAATCATACTGTAAATTATCCATGCCAAAACCCTTTTTATTCCACCTCAATGTCAATCCATTTAATGTGTAACCGGATGAATTAGCACAACTTTTTTACGAGTTAAGAATAAGATTACGTATTATAAAACTTTTTTAAATCCTATATTTCATCTTGATTTTTCCTAAATAGTAGCTGTTGCTGAATAAAATTTAGGTTCATAAATTATATGTTCATGCTAACTCTTTTTTTTTTTCGAGTACGGGAGAAACTTCTTTTGGGAGGCTCAACAGGCAACACCTTTTGTTCAATAGGAGGCTCAACAAATAACACCTTTAACGAGAGGATTCAACAAGCAACATCTTTGGTGGATAAAATCTCTGACTGGTTCAAGCTCTTACGAGAACTTTAACAATACGACATAGAATCGAACCTGAAACTTAATGCATGTCAAATCCTGCTCTCAATCATCTGGCCACAACTTTTGAGAGCGTTCGTGATAACTCAATAAACAAATTTAAATAAAAATTAAACGGAGTAATGGATACAATTATTTGACTTAAAATTTAAATTTTTTGAAAATTTTGGTTGATAAATTAAATTAAATTAGATTAAATTTAAATAATAAATCTTAAACTAAGTTCAAAATTATTCAAATTTAAAGCTTTACAGAATCTAAATTTGATTTGATCTATTGCCAATACTAATTAGATGATTAGGTTATTAGAAAGCATACCATTTCGAAAATTAATAGAGAATCCACCAATAATAGAGGAAAAGATTGAATGTTCTACTTTCCTTCATATCCCTTCTCTTGTTTGACCAATTTTGAGAATAAGAACTCCATATGGATTTGCCTCCACTATTATGGAACAATAAGAGTACAAAACGACAATAAATGAAACTATACTATTACAAGTATTTAAATCTCTAGACTTCACCGCACTACGCATTAACGCCTTCTTCTCCACACTTACTCCCTTCCTCCGCCACTCAACGGCGCCGTCTGACCCGCGAAAAGAAAATGCGGCTACTCCTCCTTCTCCTACTGCTGCACCTCCATTCCTCCGCCGCACGCACCGTGTCGGAGTTCGAAGCCCTCCTCTCTGTAAAATCATCCATTTCCGACGACCCTCACTCGGTGCTAGCCTCCTGGAACTCGTCCACTTCCTTTTGCTCCTGGACCGGAGTCACGTGCGACCCTTCAGCTCTTCACGTGACCTCACTCAACCTCACCGGTTTAAAACTCTACGGCACTCTCTCCGTCGACGTGGCGCACCTCCGTTATCTTCAAAACCTCTCTCTGGGTTCCAACCAGTTCTTTGGTCCTATCCCTCCTCAGCTCTCTGCCATTTCTGGTCTTCGCCTGCTTAATCTCTCAAACAACGTGTTCAATGGTTCGTTTCCTACTGAGCTCTCTGCGCTCAAGAAACTGCAGGTGTTGGACCTGTATAACAACAATATGACAGGGGACTTGCCGTTAACTGTCACCGAAATGTCCAGTCTCCGTCATTTGCATCTCGGAGGGAACTTTTTTGCCGGTGTAATCCCACCGGAGTATGGTAAATGGGAATTTCTAGAATATTTAGCTGTTTCTGGTAACGCGTTGGTAGGCCGTATCCCGCCGGAAATCGGTAACTTGAAGAAGTTGCAGCAACTCTATATTGGGTATTTCAACACCTACGAAGGTGGGTTGCCTCCGGAGATCGGGAACTTGTCGGAGTTGGTGCGAGTCGACGCTGCAAATTGTGGGTTAACCGGAGAGATACCGCCGGAGATTGGGAAGTTGCAGAAGCTTGACACTTTGTTTCTTCAAGTGAATTCTCTTTCTGGTTCGTTAACTCCGGAGCTTGGTAACTTGAACAGCTTAAAGTCCATGGATTTGTCGAACAACATGCTTACAGGGGAGATTCCGACTAGCTTTGCTCGGCTAAAGAACTTAACTTTGTTGAATGTTTTCAGAAACAAGCTTCACGGAGCGATTCCTGAGTTCATCGGTGACTTGCCGGAGCTTCAGGTGTTGCAGTTGTGGGACAACAACTTCACTGGAAGTATTCCACAAGGGTTGGGTACAAATGGTAATCTTGAGATCTTAGATCTCTCATCAAACAAGCTAACTGGAACTTTGCCTCCTAATTTGTGCTTTGGCAATCGATTACAGACATTGATTACTCTTAGCAACTTCTTGTTTGGTCCGATACCGGAGTCACTTGGTAAATGCGAGTCCTTGAACCGGATTCGAATGGGAGAGAATTTTCTCAACGGGTCGATACCCAAAGGGCTTTTCGGGTTGCCGAAATTGACCCAAGTTGAGCTGCAAGGCAATCTTCTTGCCGGAGAATTCCCTGTAGCTGATACTGTTGCAATGGAACTCGGTCAGATTACTCTTTCCAATAATCAGCTATATGGGTCATTGCCTCCTAACATCGGCAATTTCACCGGAGTTCAAACATTGTTGCTCGATGGGAACAAGTTCACTGGCCGAATACCAGCCGAGATTGGAAGATTACAACAACTTTCAAAAATGGACTTTAGCCACAACAAGTTTTCGGGTCCTATTGCGCCGGAGATTAGCCAATGCAAGCTGTTAACCTTCGTTGATCTTAGTAGGAATGACCTTTCCGGCGAGATTACTACTGAAATTACCGGTATGAGGATCTTGAATTATCTCAATCTGTCAAGAAACCATCTTGTTGGAAACATTCCCTCGTCTATAGCCACTATGCAAAGCTTAACTTCCGTTGATTTCTCTTACAATAATCTTTCTGGTTTGGTTCCTGGTACTGGTCAGTTTAGTTACTTCAATTATACTTCGTTTTTGGGTAATCCTGATCTTTGCGGTCCCTATTTGGGTCAATGCAAAGAAGGTTTTGTAAATGGAACGCACCAATCACATTCTAAAGGTCCACTCTCTGCTTCTTTGAAGCTATTGCTTGTTATTGGCCTCCTTGTTTGCTCCATTGCGTTTGCTGTTGCAGCCGTACTTAAGGCACGGTCACTTAAGAAAGCTAACGAGTCTCGAGCTTGGAAATTGACTGCTTTCCAACGCTTGGATTTTACTGTTGATGACGTTCTGGATTGCTTGAAAGAAGATAATATAATTGGAAAAGGAGGTGCTGGGATTGTTTACAAAGGTGCTATGCCAAATGGTGATCAATTTGCCGTCAAAAGGCTGCCGGCGATGAGCAGAGGGTCTTCTCACGATCATGGATTTAACGCCGAGATACAAACATTGGGGAGAATCAGGCACCGACACATTGTGAGATTATTGGGGTTCTGTTCTAATCATGAGACTAATCTCTTGGTCTATGAGTACATGCCTAATGGTAGCTTAGGGGAGGTTCTTCATGGCAAGAAAGGAGGTCATCTGCACTGGGACATAAGGTATAAGATTGCTGTTGAAGCTGCCAAGGGTCTTTGTTACCTACATCACGATTGCTCGCCGTTGATTGTTCACCGTGATGTGAAATCAAACAACATCCTACTTGACTGCGATTATGAAGCTCATGTTGCTGACTTTGGCCTTGCCAAGTTCTTGCAAGACTCTGGTACATCGGAGTGCATGTCTGCTATAGCCGGATCGTATGGGTATATAGCTCCAGGTATATTCTTAATATTTGGAACCGACCTGAATTCCCTGCATGAACTTCGATTCATGTTAGGATTCAAAGTTTCAGTCTACTTTGGTTGTTTTTGTTTTTACTTTCATTAGAAGTTGTTTTCAACTTTCGGTCGCTTTTAGAGTTGGCATTGAATTAGGTGTCAGTCAGCTTTGAAAGTACAAGATCCAAATGATTTTCGCTGTCACCCACTTAAGGGAACGCCCTCTCTTATCCGTGATTTTGATGTACCATAACCTCCATACCCATCCTTTACTAGTTTGTTTTATCTGCTAAATCTTAGTGAACTTACCATACAGTGTACATGTTCTGATTTCTGATTGATCAATCAAATGACCCTATTTGCAGAATATGCTTATACTCTCAAGGTTGATGAAAAGAGCGATGTATATAGCTTTGGTGTGGTTCTCCTGGAACTAATTACCGGAAAGAAACCGGTTGGGGAGTTTGGGGATGGAGTGGATATAGTCCAATGGGTGAAGAAAATTACAGATTCGAAAAAGGAAGGAGTTCTGCAAGTCCTTGACTCCAGACTTCCATCAGTTCCCTTACACGAAGTGATGCGTGTGTTCTATGTTGCAATGTTGTGTGTGGAGGAGCAGGCTGTGGAGCGTCCTACAATGCGGGAAGTGGTTCAAATCCTGACAGAGCTTCCAAAGCCTCCAAGCTCAAAGCAAGGAGACAGAGACTCAACCATTACAGAGTCCGCACCTCAATCAGCCTCTTCTTTAGACTCTCCAAATGCAGCAACTGAAGAACACCATCACCACCAACAACAACCACCACCACCTCCACCTCAATCCCCACCCCCTGATCTTCTTAGCATTTGAAAAGTACTAAATTCCAAGAATTGTGTTAGCTTCCAAACGTTATGTTCTTTTTTTTTTTTTTTTCCTTTTTGCATTTGGTGTTTTCTCTAACTTCAAGGAAGAGTTAAAATGTCTGCAAGTTTTTGTTGTACAGTGGGTGGAGCTCGTAAAGTTGTGTAATTTGATCATGACGTACTTGGAACTACTGCTTGCTTAGCTTCCTGGCTGATAATTGTTGTGTAGTATAGGTCAGAGTCAGCATCCCAAAACAAGCTGTATCTTAAATCAGAGAAGGTAGGGATTGAAAGAGATCCAATGAACTATTTCAACACACACTTATTTGGGGTTAACATAAAGAGCACAGGGTTGTAACATCCTATCAACCCAGATTGAAAGAGATTATTAAGTGCAAGTTCTTAGGTTTGAATTCCAGCAGCAATACGTTGAGTAAGATTATATCATGATTTACCTCTCTATTACTCTATTAGGCTAGAGTGTAAAGACGTTTGAAGTGGACGATTCTAACTTCTGAGTGCAAGATTGAAAGAGATATGGGTTGGGCATAGAAAACTGTGTCGGAGTTAAAAGCCTAAAACTTTATACTAAAAGAAAGGGCTTATTTTGACAAACACCCAAAGCTCGTGAAGCTTTCTCTCGTCTGTCACCAACGGAACTGACTCTTTTTGCCCTGAATCAAACTTTAACCGTAGCAACAGAAGCGAAATCAGTGCTTTTCCAGGGATTCCTCTAAAGGAAGCAAAAGAAGATGCATATCCTACTTAAGTATATACAAACACTATATATTCCTTTATGCGATATAAATAATTTAATATTAAATGAAAAATTAAGTGAAAGATTGCTGATTATAGTATTATAAATATTTATTTAATCATTTTATTTGCAAACGAAAAGAAACTCTTGAGTTTGATTTTGTATTGTAATTATATTATAATATTCTGGAAATTTGAATAGTTGTGTGATTAAATTTTTAAAATATATTTTGGTATACAAACTTTATTTATTTTTAATTTAAAAAATCGAAACATATGTGAGTTTTACAATTAGCTTTAAATTATTTATAAGGTTATAGTTTATCTTTTTTCTTTTAATTGTTATGTTTTAAAAATAATTGCTTATTTTTATAATATAATATTATTGAGATATGTCCCCTCATACAACAGCTATGTTACAAAATACCAAAAATAATTACTCACCTTGAACAAGAGGAGTCAAATTTAACACCTATTTGGTATATTATTATTATGTAGTGCCGATTCAAATGAGAGAAACCCAGTGAATAGTTCTCCAATAATAGCCCTAGGAATTCGAGAAATTGATTCTAAGTGAATTGGACAGGTTGATTTGATTTTGGCCTCACCAAATTTGTCTCAATCAATGACTTTTGGCAATTTGTTTTTGGATTCATGCCTATGCCTATTAAATCTTATTATTATTATTATATATGCATGCATGCGTACATATATACATATATATTTGTCATATAAGTCTATCAAAAATAATTTTTTTATTAGCTATTAGTGTATACTATAGGACTTCTTCAAACCTTACGTCAAGTTTTATTTAGTAGTTGTTGATGTTGTCTGTGCTTATTAAATCGATTAATCGCTAAAACGTGAGATTTTCTTAATTTTAAGTCTTTATGAGTGATTCATTCAACTAAATATTATGTTTTGAGAATTGTCAATTATCTTTATAAACATTCTCTTTGTTACGTAGAAGTAAGGTTACGTATTATCGGATCTTTCTAAATCATGCGTCTTAGCGGGACTTCAACTGAGTGTTGATGATAATGAATTGTTGATTATCTCTTAATTTTTTCAATGCTATAAACAAATTGAAAGTTAGATCTCACATTGCTAATCAATTTCAAGTAAATCAATATGAAAAAAGCGCAAAGTTTTTTTAAACTTTTGTGTTAATATAATGATTTCAAAATGAAAAAAAATGAAAAATTATAATAAATAAATTTGGATTCGATATTTATCATTATTTTTTAAAATCAATTCAACTCAGAAAAAATAATGTTTGTGACTTAAGTTTGAGTTACGTCCATTTTAACAACTTTGGAATTATTCAATGGTATTTTTAATAATTAATTAGAAATTTAGTTTCTTGACATCCTTATCGCAGACAAGAAAAGTCAATCAACTCCAAACATTTTGGAAATAATATTTGGTTATTGACATTTCATTATAACAGAAGAAAAAATTTTGGATCTTGGAAATGTACAATGTATGGTAGTTGATTTGTAATTTTTACCCCCATAACATAAAAAAACATGTAATCTTAGTTTGTTAGAGAAATAATAAAGTATTCTGTTATGGAATCATTGACTATTGAACTATGTAACGGTAGATAGGATTAAATCCATTTGGCATGCCACACAAATGTATAATCAACATGTTAGAAAACCTAACCCTACCTAATCACACTCACTCTCTATCAAGTTTTATTAAGTTTTGCATGGAAGATACGTTGCATAACATTCAACAACAACAACAACAATATCTAATAAGAATCTTACTGAAACATAGGATTTAAGAAAATCGATTAATTCGCAGTATTACCTCTAATTAGTTGCATCTAAGATAATTGTTTCAATGATATAAAAGACAATGTTTCTTTTTATCATAAGCTTCCGTCACCATCCACTGCAGATTCATCTTTGTCCTACCCTTTAACCAGTACTTGGAGGGTGCATGGTTATGTTGTAGCATCACACATGTTAGCCATGGAAACAGCAATTTTCCTTGTGTCCATCTCCTTTTCTTTCTTTGTTTTTTGTCTCTATATCGATCATAGAGTGGTCCCTTTCTCATCTTTACTCGCAAAGTTTCTGACCCATTCCAATCCATGTCATGACAGCTTGCTTGAAAAGAATTCACTATAGCCTATCAACACATGTACTTGTATAGTTACAGGTTTTCTGATACTTGAACTAGGACCTGGAAATGAAAGTTTGGTATCTGTAATAAGGAAGCTTGGAGAACAGAAGGAGTAGTTTAATTTTCTGTCTTCACTTTTGCCTCATTAATTATTGTTGTCTGGAGCTTGAGTCAACGAATTAAATGGCTTTTATGGCTTCAAAATATGCCTGATGGAAGCACAGGTTCATACAGACATAGTCAAGTTCTGTGCACAATCATTTGTTGAAGTCTCATGCTTTCAGTTTGGTTTAATTCTTTCACATGCTTAGTTCTCAGCCTGTCTTGGAGCTAAAATTCCGGCTTTTGGAAGGGAAAGAAACAGAAACCCAACAAGTAAAACTGGGAAAAAGTAGTAACTATGCATTGTATTCTATCAGTAACTTCTGTTTTTTCATGATGGATCCTGTAGCAATCAATCTAATCTAGGGTTGGTAATCGGACTAGATCAAGTTTGGCCAGAAACTCAATTTGATCATAGTTAGACAACTTGAAATCCAATTGGTCAGAGACTCAAAATAACGGTGTTCATCTAACAAAACGACATTCTTGTGATTAATTGATTCTTTAACAATTGAATAAAAACGACGACTTTGGAGAATTATACAGAACAAGTATGGACCCTGAGAGAATACGGTGACTCATAACTATGTCTTTTTCCCAGAAAGTGAACTCCGTATCATATTCTGCAGGATTTTCCTTTTATGTATTTTTCTTAAAGTGAAAGACATAACAAGATATGGTGAATCTGAAAACAAAATCCTGATGACTTTTATGCGTCGTGTTGCTTATAAAGGCATTAACAGATTGTGGAAAGAACCATCATTAGTTTGATCCAATACAGAAGGTAAGTTCCCAGCTTGCCTGGTGGCGAAGCAATCCTGAAGAGATAAAGTCATGACTTCTGAATCTTTAATTTCTTAAATTAGAAGACTCCTTAAACAACACTTTACAGGCAGTGTTTTCTAAAGTATGAACAGTGGAATCTAGACAACTTAAACTCGCGTATTCCGAGACCCAGTTGGATACAACAAAAATGATTAAACAACTTAATCACTGCGAATTATTAATAATGCAGAGCTCGAAGGGGACATCTAATGGTGTGTTACAGAAAGGGTTTGGTGAGAGTGACACCCGAAGTGATGTAACAAAAGCAAAAAAGCTAGAGAGGACACGACCATGGCTCTCATGTTCATGAGCTTTGAAAACTCCGTACAAGAAAGTGGTGGGACAAGGTAGACGAAACAATGAACATATATATTTATATGTATAGAGGGAAAGCTGTACAGAGATGAAAAGCTTTGTGCACCAAATTGGACTTTCGCCATGCATTGTCTGGTGATTTTCTCATCAAGTAGAGCATGTGGTAAGAGAACAAATTGTAGGGACAGTGTAAGAGATATTGTGAACATGGGTTTCATTATCGTATCTCTGAAGCAACTTAGTCCAGATGCTCTCGTCTATTTCATTTTATATTAAGTTGATAATTTAAAATTAAATAAGATATGGAAACTAATGAACCAGCATAACATGCTAACTTCTAAGCATTATTAGTTCTCTCCCACATTCAATCATTGTTCTAGCACATACTTACCTAAGAAATGAACTCTATCGGCTGATTTACTAAGATTAAACCAAGCAAATAAAATTTAACTCCGCGAATAGCAATGTTTACAGGTCCCAGTTTTCCAGATTAGGAGTTCAGAGAAGCTTTAGACCACGAGAATGGAACTTGGAATTGAGTAAAAGAGGCATGTACACGCTCTGTTATAAATGTTAAATAATGAACCACAAAGATCTGACTATTGGGAATATTTTGTTCTGTTAGTGCTCTGCCATGTCCATTAATTGTGCATACAGTAACTTCCTCTGTCCATTTGTCAGTATCAGAAGAATACTAATGGTATTAGGCCTGAATCTAAGCAACACTCAACAGCTTCATCCAAGAAAAAACTGTGCAATTTATCTGGAGAACTGTGAAACATAAATAAGGTTATACTATACGTATGTCCTATCTTGGAGGCAATCTCTATTGTATGTTATTCATAGAACATTACCAGACACTATTCAAGAAGCCTCTTTTTCACCAAAAACTTCTGTACTTGTCACTTGGTTGAAACAAACTATTCATTTATTTCATGAACCTAGACACTGTGAAGCCACATGTAGATTAAGAACTAATGGTAGAAGAAAGAACGTGAAAGACCAACTCATTTTCTGACAAAAGAGACCAACTCATTTTCTGACAAAAAAGACCCCCTTCTCAATGCTTCCTGCTAATTCTTCCTTTGCTTTCTCCAATCCAGCCCTGTTATTTAAAACAGATGAGTTACATGCCTCATCTCCTCAATTGATATGATTAAGAAATCATGTGTTTTAACAGATAAGGATGGATCACAAACCTTTCATACTCGTTGAGGGGTCCGAGTGGGTAAATTTCCTCAACTCCTGAACGTCCAAGCCGTACCTTGGTGGCGAAGAAGGGAAGTTCAGTCACCTACAAAGCACAAGGGGAGTTGCATACAATCCACCAAAACCTCTAAATGTTTAAATTGAAAAAAAAAAAGAAATCCAAGAGATAGTAATGCAAAGGCACACCTCAGAAGCCACGTATGCACATTGTACAATGTTAGCATCTCCCCTCAAACCCCTAAGGCATGCGTCTGCAAATTTGACAGCAGCATACGCCTGAAAAGGTTGGAACAGGTTGATAGGATCCTCCTTTTTATTTTTGCAAAATTTCATGCATATTTGGTCTTGATCATGGAATATTAAATTATGTAGATGCATAAATAAATACTAATGGACACATTTCTAACCATTGACAGTGTCGCAGAACCTGATCCCGCTTTAGCCTGCATGTCACGGTGAAGACTCAAACACAGTCCAAGATATGGCAGATATAGAACCAAAATATCAAATTCGTAAGACAACCAAAACTAACTGATGTATAGAAACAATCAAACTCCATATCTCAAACACCCTTTCCATATAATAAAAACCCTGAATGTTCCATCCTTTATTTTGTGTTAAAGAAAGCAGCTAAGTTTTGTGTCATTTATAGCAATCGTTAGCTACCTAATGAACAATTACACTTCAAGCTGCACAACAATCCTTCCTAATAATTTTGGGGCAATAACTAATCACTCCAATCATTCATGATAGAGGTTTCATCATCTTGACATTCTTCCAAATAATTGGACTGCTTGCACAAGCTATTACTAAGTTTCGCAACATCATGAACAACCAAATCATCAGGAACAGCTTAACAAGCATTGCAGCATTAACTTGACAAGGCGAAAACCAAATCAAAATATAAAATATCTATTCAAAAGGTCTAGAAATTTGTCTTCCACTGAAATAATAATATTCAGGATTGCATGTATCAGCAATTGTTGTCCTCCCATGTTTTCTCTTTAGTTGCATAGTGGTATTAAAGGGTATGTTGTTCATGCCTAGCTCTTCGGCAGTTTTATATGTGCCAAGAGATAACAATAGGAAAATTGATCCATGTCACAAACTCAATGACATTATAATCAGTCAGGCCCATGAACTCAGACCTTTCTCTTTCTTGCCCACGCCTCCAAATCCCCTCCCCAACAAAAAAGATACATAAATAAATTGAAGAGAAGGAGAGGCAAGAAGATTTTATGCTGTGAACAAGTTATAGCGCACTTAAATATAACAAAAGGAAAACTCAGTTAAAAGCTCATGAAGAATGTCAACCGAAAGATCTGCATACTTGGTCTTCATGAGCTAAGCTTAGAACTCTGTTGGCAAATTATGGTATAGACTCATTTAGCCTCCAACTTACCAAAAAGCATAAAGACAAAAAGTTTGTTTTACCTCCACAACTTCTGTTCCACCATTTTGAATACGATTTGTCAAGTACTCAATTTCCTGCTGGGTGAAAGAGCATGGTGGTTTGATCTATACAAATAAAAGTATCAATAAGAACCAAATAAAGTAAAGCTTTTAGAAACAACAATTTTATGTATAAAATTAAGTTATCCTTAAAACCTGCGATAGAAGGGGCAAAATAGTAACTCCAGCATGACCTCCAACTACTGGCACATCAATTTCCCTAGGATCAAGACCCAAAACTTCGGCCTGGAGTTTCATAAAAACATAGGACGAAGAGAAAAAGTTCAAATTGAGCAATGAAATAAAGTTAACAAACCAATTAATTCATAATAGGATCCTAATATTGCCAGAATTTTTGCATTGAAAAGCAGTGGTAACCAAGAAGCAATTTTGAGCATCTTTTGATGGTGGTCTGAAACCTCCTTATGCACATTAAAGTGTGAAGTTAAGATAAATAAAATAGTATTTTAGAAATTCCATATGAAATGAGATGATGGCCTGGAATTTCATTATGTCATTGCGACATCATTTAAGGCGATTACATGGTGAGAAGGAAAAGGTTAGATCTGCTTCTTTCATGTAGACTACAAGTTGCGGAGCTGCTTCAAGAGAAGACTATTTTCTTTTCATGCATATTTTCACAGACGAGCATGATTAGTACATAATAAATCCGGGTATATTCTATGTAAATAAAACACCATAATCATGCTGAATAAACAGTCAGATAATCCAGCCATCAAAATCTCATTAAATATCAATAAGGAAGTAAAAAAATCAGCTACCATCTCAAAAACAGAGAAGGTAAATCAAAACAGGAATATCCCTTACCACAAAGGTATTCGCTCTGACAACATCGAGCATTGTAACTCCCAAAATGCGCTTTGGGTTATAGGAACCAGCTTTCTTCAAAACTTCAGCAGCAATTGGCACAGTGGAATTTACTGGATTACTAATAATGTTAACAATAGCATTTGGACAGCACTTAGCAATTCCTTCGCATAAAGTCCTCACAATTCCAGCATTGATGTTGAACAGATCATCTCTGGTCATTCCTGGTTTCCTAGGAACACCAGCAGGAATGATGACAAGATCCATCCCTGTAAGCGCATCCTCCAGTTGCTGCTGACCCAAGAAACCACGAACCTACAAATACAAACCATAAGAAAAGTTCTATCATCAAGCTTATCTTTGTATTCAATTCTGAGTTGCAATGCACTTGATTTTATCACGGTTTACGTAGCCGCAGTGTTAAAACATAAATGCGTAGGATCAGAACCCTCAGTAGTATGAATTAATAGCCATTGAAAACTTGCAGAAATCTTGGACATTTTGACTAAAATTCGAGCATCCATACGTAGTTATTACAATTCACTTTCGGTCCTAACACCATTAAAATCAATAAATAATTCAATATCAAGCCCCACATCTGGTGAACAAAAAAGTTCACAATCATAGGTATAGTCATGAAGCAATCCAAGCCCACTTCCTAAAATTAACCAAAATTTCTCATTCATCATCACTAACTAATACCCATCGCAAAATTCACCGCAAAAGAAAGAACTTTACCACGGCACCTGTGTCCATGTGGCTGATATCGGCTGTAACACCAGGAGTGTTAACCACATCATACAAGTGAAGCACAGACACTAACGGATTCATCTTCATTAACATAGCTAGAGGCTGCCCAATCCCTCCGGCAGCTCCTAACATCGCCACCTTGAACCCCGGCGATGCCCCTTTTGCCAAACAATTCAATTGGTACACACCAGAATACTCCTCCATGTTCTGCCATTCAAATAAAATACTCAAAAAATGATCACAGATTGTTTTAAAACACTTACAACGTCAAACTAAGAAGAAAAAAGAAATTCTTGGTTATTAATATAACACCTGGAACTGGAAGCTGTCGCTACGAGGATTGAGGTGGGCAGCGATTCTAGAAATTCGAACCCTGGCTTGCGTGTTGTGTTCCATCTTTCTTTAGTTCTGATAAGAATAAAGGGATTGGCAATCACAAGAACAAGATATGTAATTCAAAGGTCGAGTCTAGTTCTAGTTTCGTTAACATTACAAATGCTGTTGAATAAATAAAAATACGAAACTTGGAAAAGAGGATGACGATGACGACCGACGACTACAAGAACTTGGGAAGCGTGCCAGAGAAGATAGAACTGATCTTAAGAGTCCCTTACTAGCCCGCCCAGGTCAATTTTAAACTCTGACTGGGCCCGATTTATAACCCAATCGAATCCGAAACTCATTGTCCGAACTCAAGCCCGATTCGATTTAGGTAGCCTAAAATTCAATCCACAAGTCAATTTTATTTTTTTAATTTAAAATTTTAAAAATTTTATTTTAACTAAAACAATATCAATTTTTTTAAAATTTTTAAATTAAAAATAATAAACCTAAAAGTTAGTCGATTCAATTCAAAGCTATTAATTTTAAGATAAGTCAGGCCGGATCGGGCTAATCCCTACCGACCCTACTAAACCCTCATGACTAACTGTTCCTCTCAATGTTGTTTGTGGGCTTTTAGTGGGGCTTTTGAAAGTAACACTTTCAACAATTGTTTATAGCCCATGACATATAATGCAAGTTTTGTCGATTTCACATTAGACATGGCTGTGTTTAAATAAAATTCAATCCAAATTAAAAAAATTATATCAAACCCCAATCTTGACTTAAATTAAATTCAATCTTAACTTAATTTATGTCCAAATTTGATCTATTAAGTTAATTTTAAGTTCCAAATATTATAATTTGTGGAAGTTATTCCATCAACTAAATCAATTTGTGATATGACTATTTCGTATGTTTTTGGAGATTCAGTAATTTCTCTAAAGCTAACAATTTTTGCAACATCTTCACAAGTATTTGCTTCTTTTTTAGATGAAGTTTTAAATACCGTTGAGGTTTTTTCTTATAATATGACTCGAATTTGGTATATGTTTATTTGTTTGCTATTTGTAGGATCAAAGATGATGGGCTTACTATTTCGGACCTGATTGGGCCTTGTCGGGCTTGAACTGATCCTTCTGTGTCTATTTCTAGTAATGTGCAAAAGGCCATTGTCATCCCTGTCTTTAGGCTATATTTAGTTGCAGGTAACGTTTTTAATGGAATGAAAAGAAATGAAATGATTTATAATGAATGGAATATAAATAGATGTAATATTATAAAATTGTTGTTTTGGAGAGAATGAAGGGCTTATAATGTAATATAATGAAATGTTATTTAGAAGAAGAGTTTATAATATAATATAGTGAAATGTTGTTTACCATTTTACATTCCATCCTAAACTCCCAAATCAGAAGTTTATCATTTTTACTGCTTATGATGACATGAGATGTAATATGAAACCCTTCTCTTCCCTCTCATTTCATTTCATCCTATCATAAACTCTCCTCCTAAACGATGGAATAATATTACATTTCATCCAATTCCATTAACAAACTCCCAACCATAGATACTTCTACAAGTTTATTCAAGTATCATAAAAAGTAACACTTGTGTATCTTGTAGGTTTTACTTTGCACGTTTTAGCTAGGAGGAACGGGTTTATATTTGAGCTCGAGGCATAACGGAACTTTGGTCAGATTTTGAATTTTATAAAATGATCGTTATAGAATTATGATTAAAGATTAAATTGTATGAGATGAATCTAATTATAATTTGAATTGGATTCAAACTACAAATTAATAGTCAGATTGATTCGGATCATCGACAGATATGATTTATTACTATCAAATAAAATTATTTGACAATTAAATTAAAATTACGTAGTCCATAAAAGTACAAACACTAACAGAGTAACAAGGAGGGAAAAAAAGAAGAAGCAAACTTCAAATATGAGTTTAACTAGTAAAATCAATAAAATTAGATAAAAATAAAACCTCGTAATTAAAAAAAAGAAAAGAAAAACCCAAATACCATATTTTTAATATTGGATATATTTTTTGTAGGCGTAATAGTAATAATGACGTAAAGCAATAGCGGTTGAACCAGCACAAGCACGAGAGAGAGAGAGACGGAGAGAGAGTCCTGATGTTCTAGAGACAGGAATCTCGCTTTCGAAGTGAGTGATGATAATAATTATTTGAAGAATAGGTTACTTTAATGGAGGATGATTAACGTACAAGGCACAACATCTCCTCCATTTTCCACCCCTCCCTGCCACCGTTTTAGTGGGGTTGATATATTATTTTTCTATCTCATTTTTGTTAAGTGTATTTTTTTAATTTAAAGCAATAATCATTTTTATACTTGTCACGATTTTTAAAAGTAATATTATTTAAAATACCCTTATACAACGACGACATCAACAATTTATTAAAAATTTTGCTAATACATGAATTTTAGGAAGGGCCATAATATGCAATTTTATCGTACAAAAGTTGTTTCCTAATGGTCCATATAAATAAATAAAATATAAAATAAGTAATAATTTGAAACGTGTAAGGTTAAGTTAAATATATAAAATATAATAATTAAAAAATCGAACGAATTCTATCAAATTAACCGTATAAATCTCGAATAACTAACTTTTCGATTATGTTTATTTTAGTAGCTCTTGTTATTAAAAACATACTGGTTTTTATAAATTAAAAAAGCAAGTTATTTTATTTAATGCATTTTTAATTAAAAGTTGATAAAAATAATATCTTTTGTAATCATATTTTAAATTCTTTAATTTTGTTAGATCTTTATTATTTACCAATTTTGTTAGAGCCTAATTAAACTTTTAAACTTTAAACATCTTATTTTACATGTTTAAATTTTAGGCCTATTTTTGAAATATTAACGAAATGAACTAAAATAATAACACCTTATTTTTTCTTTTTAATTTATGAATATCCAAAATTTTAAATAAAAAATTGTCTGATAATTACAATAAAGACGAATAAATATTATGACTACTAAAAATGTAATTATGAAAAATAAGGATAATTGTTTATTACAATAGTCCAATGCAATTATGATTATAGATTACAGATTGAAAACTTTGGCCCTAATAAACACATGTATTGGGACATATTTACAAAAAGTGGATAATTCATCTCACCTTTTCTATGGTCCAGATATTGATGTTTTGAATAAGACAAAGTTGTGATATTTAAATATTATTACTAAACTTTATGTATTGCAAAGTTCTTTCAATACAAGCGATTGGTTGTTTCCAAGTGAAGGGGTCTAAGCTGATATGATTGCTATCTTTATTTTGTTTTGTTCGTCACAAGAGATAATACTGCGGCTTAACTCGAGTTAAGGGCCTTAAGTTGTGGTTTTTTAGTGGTTATTAGTAGCTGTTAATATTATAAATAATAAAATAAAATGTTTTCAAAAAATATTTTTTTAATTTAATGTTGTACTCTAATTATATAGAGGTAATTGCTCCTTACAATTTTAATTTTTGAATTTTGGATTATTTACTTATCATTATATATACATTACTAGATGAGACAAAGTTAAAAAATGTAACATTAAGGGACAAATTAAAGGTAACTAATATTATTGACAAACTAAGAAAGAAAAGATTTAGGTGGTTTGAATATTTTAAGAAGAGACATTCAAATGCTCCGATGAAAAGATGTAAAAGATCGTACTCAAAGACAATAAGTGAATATAAGAGAGGTTTGAGTAGAATTTGAGGAAGATGATAAAGAAAGATATGACAATGTTAAAACTAAGGATGGCAAAATCGACTTGACCTGGCAGACTCGCTTTTGACCAGGTTTTCAAAAATGACGTCATTTTGAAAAAAATTTATTAAGAAATAAATGGTGGGCTGACCCATCTCGACCCAACATCCCTAGTTAAAACTTACAAAAAATATGATCTGCAATAGAAAACTTTAAATGATCGCTCATAAATAAATTTTTGTAATTCTTCTTGTAGTTATCCTAAACTTGTAAATACGCAGTATTTACCTCTTAAAGATTTGACTGGATTTAGTAGTAGTAGTAGTAGTTATTATTATTACTACTACTATTAATACTACTACTGCTGCTATTATTATTATTATTATTAACTTTCAATTATTATTATTATTCCTTCTCCTCCTCCTCCTCCTATTATCACTATTAGTAGTGGTGATGGTGATAATAATAATAATAATTGAAAGTTAATAATAATAATAATATTATTATTATTATTATATTATTGTTGTTATTATTATCACCATCGCCACTACTAGTAGTAATAACAGGAAGAGGAGGAGGAATAATAATAATTGAAAGTTAATAATAATAATAATAATAATTGTTATTATTATTATTATTACTACAACTACTACAACTACTACTACTATTAATATTTGCATTATTAATATTATTATTATTAACTTTCTCTTTCATCATCTCTTTCTTATTATTATGATTATTATTATTATTTATTCTTTTTCTCTCTTTCTCTCCCTAGCTCTATCTTTGCCTCTCTCACTTTCTTTCTTTTTATATAGGTCATTTGAAAATAGTTTCTTTACTAGTTAGGAGTAAGATTATACATTAATGGACCTCTATAAACTTCTCGCATCAGCAGAATTTTACTTTATTTTAAAATAAAGTAAAAACTAGTGGTTGAAAAATCTGATCGATTTAATTGACTTAATTGCAAAAATTTTAAACGAACTAATTTTTTATTCAGTTTACTTTAATAAATTTTTATTAAAAATCAACTTATTTATTAATTATCCCACCAAGTTTTGTAAACCAACTAATTTAATAAATAAAAATAAATTAGCTATTTTTCATTTAACAATCTCCTTCTTCAATTAAACATTAACTTTTTTTATAAACAAGAATAATCTACTTCTTTAGTTTTATTTTAAATTCTTTAATTTTGTTTATTTTATTTCAAAGTTTTTAATTTTATTATATCTTTATTTTCTACCGATTTTATCAAAATCTAATACCTATTATATATTTAAACTTTTAAAATTTTTATCTTATTAATTTAATTTTTGTTATATTTTTAAAACATTGATCAAAAGTGTATTGTTTACTTACTTTATAAAAAAATCTTATAATTCAAAAAATAATGAGAGATTTTGACCAAGTAAATCTTACATGTGATTTGATTTCAAAAGTCTTCTCGAATATGTAAAAAGATACTATATAACAAAACCAAAGTAATAAGATGATAAAGCACGTACAAGGAGAAACTGTTAAGAAAGACTTAAGATAGTAATTGTCCGATTATAACAAAACCAAAACCACGTAATCATGTAAATCACCTCCTTCCTCTTTAAATCACATTTTATGTAAATGAGATGAGAAAATATATCAACCAAATCACCAAGTAGATCCATTTGATGGCATATGTATGTCCAATTTGTGGTAATTTAGGAAATAGCAATCATTGAAAAATCAGAATAGTTTGATCAGTTTAGCCGGAAAAAATTTGAACCGTTCAGTTCATTTTTTTAACTTATATATTCGATTACTACAATAACTTTTATTATTAAAAATTAATCAATTTATTAATTAATTGATCAATTTTTATTAAATAAATTGATTTTTATAAACTAAACAAACTAATTAATTTTTATTTAATCGTCTCTTTTTAAATTAATTGTCCTTTAATCATATTTAAAAATTTTCAATTTAATTTAATTTTTAACTAAATTTTTAACGATCTTATTCCAATTAAACCTTTAAATCTTAAACTTCTTATTTTGTTGATTTAACTTCTAGTTCGAATTTTGAAACATTTGAAAATAAAGGTCATGCTCAAGTGGACGTGGAAGACAATGACTTTTTATGAAATTGAGATGAATGAAGATTAACTTATTCGACTTTGATTAAACAAAAAGTGATTAATTTTCTCCCTATATATGCATAATATTATAATTGTTATTCATAAATGCAGTGAGCAATAACCACAATATATAGAACTGAATCCATTAATGTAATTAATGTAATGTTAAATCTTTCAATCAGGATTACATTTTATTTAAAGCAATAATTAGACAACAAATATGCATACTTCTATTCATTTTTTTTTCATTTAAGAGACTATAACCTATTAATACCCAATAAACATGTGCGGAGTTATCACAATACAATTTTAGCGGATTCGAAATAGAGTCTACAATACCCAATGCTAAAATAAAATTTTGCAACCATATTGCTTGACAAACTGTCTCATAATACGCTATATACTCTGCTTGTAGAGGGCACTGTGAGTATCTATTTTACACTTTTCTACAATACAGTCCCTCCAGTCATCATAAAGATGTAGCGTAAAGTGAACTTTTTATCATCCACACATCCTGCATAATCAGTGTCACTAAACCCAACTATATCAAGAGTGTCAGTTTCCCAATAAGTCAACATATGATCCTTGCTATCCTAAAGATACCTCATGACTTTCTTAATCGTTTTCTAATGGCTAAGTCCATGATTATTTAAGTGTCTGTTTGGTTGAGCTTTTAGAAGGTGAATAAGCACATTTTTTCACTGAAAAAGCTTTTTTTTAGAAAAATGAGTGTTTAATTGTAAAATAAAAAAAATACTTTTTTAGTAGATATAACTTTTTTGGCAGCTAAAATATAGCTTTTTAAGAAGCTCAAATTTGGAATTTCTCAAAAAAAGCACTTTTCAGGTAGATTTTTCAGATCAATTAATGGGCATATTTTTTAGTCTCTTTTACCCTTATGTTTTACATATAATTCCTATAATATTCACAAACACACCTTCACATTTATTTTGAGATTTATATAATACTATTTGACTTTTTTATATATTTTAATATTTATTTTGTATATTAGTTTTATTTATGATATAATCCATACAGAAGATTTGGTTAGATATATTTTCATTTATGTTTCATATGGTCTAAAATTATATAATAATTAATATATCATGCTTTGCATATTGTTTAATATAATTTAAATAATATTTATAAGCATAAATAATTTTTATTACAAAAAATATAGTTAAAATTAAAGTGCTTTTTATTTTTATGTTGTCAAACAGTCTATTGTATGAAGCTCTTTTAAAAAAGCTTTTTTTTAAATGACAGCCAAACAGTCAACTAGCTTTTTAGAACAGCTCTTCTCAGAAAAATTCTACTAACAAAAACTCTACTGACAAAAGCTCTACTAATATAAGCTCATCCAAACAATCACTAAGTATCTTCCTAATATGCCTACAACAAAAACAATATCAGAGCAGATGCATACTTGAGCATACATTAGACTGCCTACAAGTGATGCATAAGGAATGACTTTCATTTTATCTCTCTCTTTATCATTTTGTGGGCATTCGGCCTTTGAGAATTTGTCACATTTCACTATTGGTGCCTTTCTAAGAGAACAATAATGCATATTGAATATTTTCAAGATCCAATCAATGTAAGTCTTTTAAGACAATCGAAGAATCTCATTAGCTTTATCTCGAAGAATCTGAATTTCAAATGCATAAGAGATGTCGCCAAGATCTTTCATATCAAAATGGCTATATAATAGTTGTTTTGTCTCAAATAATAAATCAGTATCATTATAAGTAAGTAGAATGTCATTAACATACAGTACCAGAAAAATGAATTTGCTCCCACTGACTTTCATGTATATACATTGATCGACTACATTCTCCTTGAAGCCATTTGTAGTAAAAACCATATCAAGCTTGAGATACCACTGGCTTGATGCTTGTTGTAACCCATAGATAGACTTCTTGAGCTTGCAAACCATATGTTCTTTACTAGTTATCTCCAAAACAACTGGTTGAGTCATATAAACATCTTCATACATATCTCCATTTAAGAAAGTGGTTGTCACATCCATTTGATTGAGTTCCAAATCAAAATGAGCAACTATAGCCATGATAATTCACAATGAATCTTTGGTAGAAACTGGTGAGAAGGTTTCTTTATAATCAATCCCTTCACTCTGGCTATAACATTTAGCCACAAGTCTAGCCTTATACCTTTCTATTTGTCCATTTGAGTTATATTTGATTTTGTAAACTCACTTGCACCCTATCAGTTTGCAACCTTTAGGTAGTTCAACTAACTCCCAAACTTCATTTTGTGACTTAGATCTCAACTTATCTTTTATTGCATTCATCCACAACACAGACTGAGTATTATTCATAGCTTCATGATAACTGACTAGTTCAATAGTATCTCCTACATCAAACTCATGTTCTTGCAAATAGACAATATAGTCATAAAAAATGGTAGATAAGTGCGTTCTTTGTGATCTCCTCACAACAACTTCATCATCCCCAATATCAATGACTTCATCTTATGCTTGATTCTAAGGTTCATCATGAGATTCTACTAAAATTTGTTCAACCATAGGGACATCAGTAGGAGCGGAAGCGATGAGTACAGGGATTAGAATAAGTTCTTCCCTGAATACAATTTCTCTTGATCTTTGATTTGAACTAAATTTATGTTTAAAATAGACAGCTATATCTGATTCTATGACTCTATTCGTATGAGATAGGCAATAGAACCTAGAACCCCTTGATCTAACGGTGTAGCCTACAAAGTAGTCATTAATAGTTTTCGTATCAAGCTTCTAAAATTGTGGATTATATTACTTTACTTCTGCTTTGCATCCTCAAATATGAAAATGGCGCAAGCTTAGTTCCTTACTTGACCATAACTCATATGGAATCTTTGGGACTGCTTGCTAATTACTTGATTCAAGATATAAGCGGCTGTCTTCAACGCCTTACCCCACAAAAAATCTGGTAAACTATAATGAATCAACATACACCGCAGCATGTCAAGAAGTGTATAGTTTCTTCTTTTAGCGATTCCATTATGATGAGGTGTTCCTGACATTGTATACTTTGCTTAAATACCACATTCTTGTAAGTATCTAGCAAAATGCCCAAGATTCCTTTCGCTTTTATCATAATGCCCATAATACTCTTCACCCTTGTCAAAATTTACTTCCTTGATTTTCTTCTCCTTTTGAATCTCAACATTTATGTTGAAAATCTTAAATGCATCCAAAGATTCAAATTTTTCACGAATAAGCTCCATATGACTGTACTAGGAAAAATTATCAATCAAAGTGATGAAATATGTATAACTACTCATAGCAAGTGGAATAAATGGTCCACATATTCAAATATGAATCAACTCCAACAATGTTGTGCACCTGTCTGTTTTGCTTTTCTAACCTTGGTGGTCAACTTTCCTTTAATACAATAAACACAGGCAGTGAAGGCTGAAAAATCAAGATCCTGAAGTAGACAATCTTTTACCAACCTCTTCATTCTATCTTTTAAAATATGGCCTAAACTTTTGTGCCATAATATAGAAAATCTCAAATCTAACCTCATACGCTTGGAACCAACAACAGTATTAAGAGAAGAGGAAGAAGCAATAGTAATAACATCATTCAACTCAAGTTTGTATAATTTTTCACATAAAATTCCATTTCCCACAAAAAGAGTCACGATACAAAGTCAGTTTTCCAGTTCCAAAAAGAAAACTATAACCTAGTATATCCAAAACAGACACAGAAATCAAATTCCTCCTAATAGAGGGTAAATAGGTGACATTATGTAACTCCAAAAGATGTCTTGTATTCAACTGTAGTTTAACTGTCCCCAAAAATTCAACTTGGACTTTGGTATCTTCTCCTGTATGCATATGTTGCTTAAAACTAGTCAGCCTTCTTCGACTTGTCAATTTTGCAAGGAATTTGTAACGTGAATTATTGCTCTAGCATCTAACCACCATGTATTTGAGAGCACATCAATAAAATTGAACTATAAATAAACCATCATAAGACAATTCCCTTTCTTCTCTATGTGATCTTTGAGCTTTGAGCTTTCAGCAATAAGCTTTCTTATGCCGAAAGTCCTGACAAAAGTTACATTTCCCTTTGAAAAATTTATTCTTCTGACCAAAGAGCCCACCTATCCATTTCCTTTAAGATTAACAACTTTCTTTTTGAAAAGCTTTTGGTCACTTCAGTTATTAGAAGTAAACTTTCTCTTTTGAGAAATATTGTGGTTTGTCATCATGGAGATGCTTCTTGTCCTTCCTTTTTTCATGTCATCCTCCTTGGCAAGAATAGAAGTCATCTCCTCAACAGTCTATTGCTCTTTCTGAGCATTATAGCTCGATCTGATTGAATCAAACTTGGAAGGAAGAGTCTCCATCACAAATCATGCCATGTAATCCTGATCAAGGTCCATATCCATAACCCTAAGCTTATGGTAACAACCTATAAGCTTGTCAATTTGAGCCCTAATGTCACTTTGTACCATCGTAAATGGTGTGATGAAGTATGTTCAAGTACTCATTCTTTGAGAACTTCTTGTACTTTTTCTTAATGACAGCATAAAATCCTTTGCACTATCAGCTTCGGGAATACTATCACAAATGAATTCATCCATGTGATATCTTATAATCATCAAGCAACATCAGTTAAAGTATTCCCACTCCTTATAAGATTTCTTATCCGTCTCAGTAGCATCATCAGCGGGTTTAGGTGGCATTAATTCTTAAGCCAAGTCCATTCGCATGATAGTCACATTCATCATAAGAGATTCAACTCGCTGCTTGTGGTCCATTCCATTCAATGTCAAGATGGTAGAGACTCTAGGATTGCTTAAAGCTAAATGAGAACCAACAGAAATAACCATGATATGCATGTTAAAATAGAATCATGCAATTTGTGCTCTTTTTCTCAAAATTAATTATACCATTAATGCTAGAGTTCTTTAAACAAATATAGAGCTCATTTACAGGTAGATCAATATATTAAATATTAGAACCAAATCATCAATGTATTATCGAATTAATAGAAAAAATTATATTGTTCATAATATTTCAATAAAATTTCTTCACTATATTAAGCATTCTACTAAGTAGTAATTATCGACAGGTTAATTAATTACTTGTATGGATCTTAATGTTGTTTTAGAGGAAAAACACAAATTTTAAACATACATTAATATTTAAAGATTTCTCATCATAAATAGTTTCACATGTTTAATTTTACGGTTGGTAAAAATAAACATTCACTATTGTTAATAAATAATATTTTTTGTAATGCTTTGGGACTCCACTGCATATAGGTCGACCCCTGGGCACATGATTCTGACCAGCCTAAAACTCGGCCTCCGAATATCTATTTTCGACAAGGCTTAAGGAGTTTTCTTCCTTTTTTCATGCTCTATGAATTTCTAATACCCATTTCAACCAAAAAATACTCTGAAACTTGAAAGCTTCCAACCCATTTCAGCCATTAACGAATCACCAAAAAACTTAAAAAAGTCTCAACTAAAAAAGGAGATTCGTTTGCCCAAAACAAAGTTAAAACCAATAATAATAACCAAAAATAGTTTTTACACCTTCAATGCATCATTTCAAGATTATCCGTGCCAAAAATAGGTTTGGAAAAAATGAGTTTATACTCCAAATATAAGCCTTAAAATCAAATGACCATATAGCTATGATATTAATTGTTATTCATAAATGTAGTGAGCAATAGCCACAATATATAGAACTGAATCCATTAATGTAATGTTCGATCTCTCAACCAAGATCCACATTCTATTTAAAAAATAACTAGACAATAAATGTACATACCGTCAAAATTAGGCATAGCATCTTCATTCATTTTCTCCATTCATGAGATCACAAACCTATCAATACCCAACAAGCATGTGCAAGAGAGACTGGGAGAGCTTATATTAGAAAACCCTTTTCAATTATCACCATACGCATACTCCAAAAACGAACTCACCCATATGTTACATTTATAACAAGTTCTGCCCTAAGATAGAATGAGACTAATTGTATCATTTTATAATTGTCATGAACTATTATTTAATAAGTCACTCTATAATTATTTGGGTACTACCGTATATCTCAAATGTAATTAGTAAATTATTAACTATCTCATTATAGTTATTAAACATAGGCAATTCAATTAACAGTTGTGAATATAGAATTAATGTTGTGATTACATTATTTCATACACTTCTAACAATAATTTCAAAGGGGTCTCTATCTTTTGGAGCAACACCAACATATCAAAGAAACCGAAGTAGCATAAATTGAAGGTGTCTCTACAGTGACACCATGGGAATAATTAATAGGTAGAGATGGGACCATTGAAAGAGATAGTTTGTGTCTTACCAGAAAACAGACCAAAGGGCAAGTTGAAAAGCCCTTTTCACCGCCCGTCTATATACCAACAAAACCAACACACCCCTTTTTTTAATATATATCAAAAATAAATTATGTATATTTTATATATTTCTAATTAATACTATTTCGTTTTAATCTTTTAATTATCATATTTACTATTCATTTAATGTCAAGAATTTTATTAACTTTGTATAATAGATTTAATGAATTTATTAAGTGTAACGACTGAATAAAAATAAAATCAATAATTAAAAAACCTAACCGATTTGACCAATTTAACTATAAAAATTTTCAATCTTATAATTTTTTGTTTAATTTATTTTAATAATTATTATTGATAAAAATTGATCAATTTATTAATTAATCGATCACGTTAATAAATTCTTATATACTAAAATAAATTGATTAATTTTCACTTAACAATCTTTTTATTTACTAAATCTTAAATTCTCGTTAGGTGAGGTCTATCTTTTTTAATTATATTTTAAAATTTTATTTTTATTTTATTTTTAATTGATTTTATAATGATTTAATATCACTTAAATTTTTTAAACCTTAAATTTTTTATTTTACCGTTCAGTTTTTAAAATATTAAATAAAAATGAAAGGCCAATTAAAAAAAGGGGAGGGGGTGAAATAAAATATGGGACCCTTCTTTAAAACCCCCTTATGCATTCTCACAACAAGCTCTCTCTAACAAAACACGACCTATTTGTGTGCGTTTGTCTCTCTCTCTCTAAAGATACGAACTTTTTTCTTAATGAGAGAGAATGGAATTACTTGTGGTGTTGGACTTGGAAGCAAACCAAAGATGAGAAATGGTTCAACAGGACAATCACTTCTCATCTTTCTCAACCACCCATTTGGGCCATTTCCTTTTATGCAATTTTCTCCAATGACCTCTCTGACCTTGTCAACAAAGGGACGCACAGGGAAAGGAATAATCCCAAGTGAATCAAAAGGGTCATTTGGGTTGCATTCCCAATAAAGACGAAGAGCACTAAAATGTAACTCTCTCCTCTCTTTTGTTCTTCTTTTTACATCAACAGCATTCCTTCTTAAAATAGGAAAAAGAGGCAAACAGGATGGAGCCAGGCAATTGTAGCTATAGTCCTGCACTTGATTCTAGTTTCTTTTATGCAGTAGTAGTTCCTGCTTTTGGTTATATATTGTAATTCAGATTCTTCAGATATAAACGAGAGTCATCATCGATCGATATGAATCAGTATTATGTAGGTCTCGGTTCTTAACTCTTACTGCAGGTCATGATTCTTAATCTTTTGTACTATGTACATGAAATTCCGTCATTATTTGGATGTTAGTGATGATGCAAGTTCCTATGTTTCACCAATAGAAAGATCTGGTTTTTATTTTTGCTGCTACTACTGTGGCTATGTTCTTCATGTCATCATCTGTTTCTGATATTCATTTTTGATCGTTGATTATTGATGCTGTATGTTCTGCAGACTTCTGATGCATTCATGAGACTGCACTAAACAGCTTTTCCTGTCCTAAAGTCTAATTAACTAGGTTTCTGGGATCAACAATGGAGTTTTCTTTGTTGTTACAGGCTTTAGTTTGCTATTTACATAGAGACAAAAAGCTTCTTCTGAAGAAAAGGGTTTTGCTTTTGCTTTTGTTTCTGTTCTTTTAATTTAGCATCTAAGGCCTGACTCAGCCGGCTTGCTGCTTTTGACCCGGTATTCTAAGTTTCGATAGCACCAAAGCATGTCCCTCAACTTCTTCAGATTCTTCTCTCTGTTAACTTGGAAGCCATATGATTCCTACAACTCCCATCTCAAACTAAGCGAGGTTTAGAGGTTATGAATTAAGCTTAAGAAACTCCGCTTTAGTGGGGGCTGGGTTTTCTTCTTCCATTTGAGTCTGCACTTACTCTCCAACCGTACCACAAAAGTAAACCCCGTGACTGTGAGGGCAATCTGATACAATCATGACACCTCCAATTTGAAGCTTACTTGTCTTTTTCCTATTTGTCCTCCAATACATTACTGCCTAAAACTAAATGTTCAGTCCAGGCATTATCCTGAAATCCCTGCACCAACATGTCACCTGCATTCCTCAGCTTTCATGGAGTCATGGTCATCATCAAATCTGTTTATGGGGCATTCTGTTTTTTGGTGGTATGTAGTTGTTGGGTGAGATCCCGCCATTTTTAGAACGTAATAATAGACCAAGTTCATATCTGCTTAGTAAACCCAGATTAACATTAAACATGAAGTTAGCAGCAGATTCTCACCAATATACTATTCAGATACATCCTTCTTTATTAAAATGTTTCACATGCTTCCTCCACACACTAAGTCTTTGTTCAAACATTGCTGCGCTCGTTAAACCTATGTATTATTACACTATCTTGGTCCGAACCTTGTTTGTTGTGATGAAACAAAACATATATTATTAGGGTTATGTATGTGGGAGGTGGTAGCTCGTTTTCCCTCTTGAGCATGCTTTTAACTATTGTTTTTTGGTTTAATAAGGTCAAGAAATGCGGCGATACTTCACTAACAAAGGTGTTGGTGCTTTAAGTAATTGATCAAGTTCCAAAGAAAGTGTACAAAATTAATAGTACAATACGGTGAAGGTTTGGAAATTTAGGTCTCCCGATAAATGGTACTGCAAAATTTTCAAAACTTTTCATTTGGAATTGTAACTTGCAGAACACTAGAACGGTTCTATTCCATGTAATCTGCAAGTTCAAAGCAAAGTTTGTCTCCTGAAACTTATAGTTATTGCATACCAAAAACAGGAAGAACATAACGTTTCTCAAACAGGTTGGGATGTTGTAGCAATGAAGGCAAAGTTCAAAACCTTGGAAAATGAGTTATATTGAATGACAGAAAGGTGATGTTAGCCTATATTTGGTTCAGGTTTCATTTCCTTGATATGTTGTTTACTTCACGTTTTGATGCTATTGCAAGCAACAGGTCAACAAAGAATTAAGGTTTCTCTACTTTCTTTTTGTTGGAAATCTCTACTTGTTTAGTCGGATGTAATTAACTTTTAAAAATAATTTCAAAAATTATAAAAAATTGATAATTTTTGAATTTTTTAAAAGATTCATTGTCTTAGACTTTTATTACAAAATAATAGTAAAATACATGTCATATTAATAATATATAAAAATTAATCAAATATTATTAATATATCTCAATTTTAAAGTTTTGA
>JANZXR010000170.1:31292466-31302496 GCA_027575705.1 Erythroxylum echinodendron | reverse complement strand
GGGACAGGGTAAAAACCCCTTTGTTTATTTTTGTCTGGAGGATTTAAAATTCCCAAAGTACAATGCAGCAGGTGACAAAAAACGCGTTGCTTTGGGCATGTGTGATTTTTATATTTACCATTGGCCAAGCATGTATATTCCCATTAGGCCTGATTATTGGGAACAAATATTCTGGTCCACTATGGCTGCGTTAAGATCTGCGGCATAGTCGAGATAAGTATTTATTTATCGCAATTTTTAAACGTAGTTATACGTTTAGATCTGCGGTCGAACAATCGCGGGTTGGAAGAAATTGTGATGGCACTGCAAAAATAGATAAGCAAAAAGAGAACTACAGTAGGAAACTGTTTATGCGGTAGAAATTTCATTTTTCAATAATAACCTTATAATAATTAATATTTTATATTATACCCTTACTTAATTAAAAGAATGAAGTTTAACTCCTATGTCTCCCTGACTCCTTCCCATCCAGGTAAACTCCTCACCGACTAATAATATATTTTTATGAAATATTGTATTTACTAAATTTATTTTATTTATATTTTTCTTATTTTAATTTAATATTTTAATGTTTATAATTTAAATTTATATGACTAATAATATATTTTATGAAATATTTTATTTACTAAATTTATTTTATTTATATTTATATTTTAATTTAATATTTTATTATTTATAAGTTTAAATTTATATGAGTAATAATATAGTTTAATTATTTATACAACAATTAATAGTTTATTAAATCAATGGGCTTTTTAGTCATTTGATCTCTTTTCAGCAACCGCAACCGCATTTGCCAAATACTTATTTTCACGTTTCAGCAATTACCAAAACAACAATTTCAAATACATAAGTACTTATTGAGAATAAGTACTTATCATTTCAGCATGTTGATTTCAGCAAGTTATTAACCGCCACCGCTCCCACAAACCAAACCTATATCCAGTTCTCCATATTCCCAATATATTTCAACCATCCAATGCAATATAGATCTTCTATTTTTACTACATCCAATTCCCAATATTCTCGTAATATCTCAATCATCCAATGCAATAAATTGAATGGTTGAGATATATTGGGAACAGAAGATCTGATCCCCTGATCATTGGGGGAAGATCTGCAAATAATATCTGACACAGAATATCTGGTGTAATTAGTTTGACATATACAATAAGGGATTTATACTTTTATAGTGTTTATAATTAACTATTTATTTTCTATACGTTCAAAGAATAATAAATACGAATTTTGCTGGCATCACACAAAAAATATAAAGATTTGACATTTTTCTGATACATTGAAACAGAGGTTATTCATAGATTGGTGTTATATGTATTGCCTTAAAAGAAGGTATAAAATCTTGAGTATATGTCTAACAATTCGAAGATGGCTAATAATGCGAAACCTTATTTCTACCTAATGATGAGAATTTTATACGTCCGCCCATGAAGTTAATCCGAGACTAAAGAGAGTGGCTAATTGGCAGCAGAAGTGCTTAACAAGATTATATCATTTCTACTGTGAGCGATCAGTGTCGGTGAACTATTGAAAGGTCCTGTAATTGTCGATTGTGATTTTGTCCATGTGGTGAGATTGGTTCTCGTATTGACTTCAGAGAAAAGGAAGCTCGATTAGTTGGATCTAGTTATTCAAATTTGGACTAATCGGAAATTGATGAATTACTGTATATTTTCAATTTTTATTTAATATATATACACTAAAAAGTAATATATGATTGAAAGAAAATTTCTGTTAATTTAAATCAGAAATAATAAAAAAAACTGATATTTGAACTAGGAGTGACGTACCACAGCCTATAATTTGACATTAAATCAAACATCTTCACAAAAGTGTGGGAATTAGGTTGAGATATTGTTTGACAAAATTAAAGCTAATATTTGGGATTGACTGTTTTAGTATAAAAATATCATAAATGACCAAACTTATAGAAAAATTGAACAGAGAACAACTAGCAATCTCATGAATAACTTAATAATGATAATATCTAGAAGTTTTAAATTGTATTGTATAAAGACCAAGTCTTTCAATTTTTTGTATTTCAATCTATTTTTTTAATGAAAGAATTTATATGTATTCCAATTCCTTTCACACTTTGTTGCATTCACTCTCTGACTTAAAATCAAAATTGCGGTACAATTTTGGAGCATCACTTTCAAATTAGTCTTATTAAGCAATTGTATGATTATAAAAGTAAAATAACAATCAAAATAAATAGATGATTAATTTTCAAAAAAATAATTGCCTAGATTAAGTTTATCTTTTTAACGAATAGCAATGGACATCCTAAAATCATCATAAGCATTCTTATAAACCTCAATTTATGAGTTGAGGAGATCTTACATCATCTCGTGGGTAACAATTGTTATAATAATTAATAGAATTTCTCTATTAACTGTAGCTTTCTTTATAAATCATAAGATTATCAAATAAAATTAAAGGCAGAGAAATTTTAAAAAATAATATCAATCAATTTACTGACGGGAAAACAAAATTTGTCAGTAAAATGCAGTGAATTTACTGACGAACGATCAAAATATGTTGGTAAAATGCAGTGAATTTACCGACTGACAATGAAGTTCCATCGGTATAATTAGTCGTGAACTTACCGACGAAGGAACCTTTTTTTTGGCTAAATTTACTAACTGAAACAAACCTTCCGTCGTTAAGTTTACTGACAGCATAAAAATTACCGTCACTAAATATAATAACGAAACACAAAATGTTTGTCGGTAAATTAACGACGGACAATTTGTACTCCGTCACCAATTATAATCTACGGCCGTTTGTTCGACAACTTATTCATTCGGTAAATTTCATTGCTAACTTAGCTTACCGATGGTAAACCTTCACATTCCGTCAGTAAATTCCACTGCTAAATCCCATTTTTCTTGTAGTGAATAAAGTTCGAGATGTTTAAGTACATTTTATCCAAAAATTCTCTTCATGTGTTATTATATAAACTCATAACTATAAACCATTTTGTGTGATAATAATTCAACCATAAAGTTATAACTACAACTAACTTTGTAAAACTACATAATTCAACCATAAAGTTATAACTATAAATTAATTTGTATGATTACATAATTCAACCATAAATTCTTAACTATAACTTCTTTTTGTGCGATTACATAATTTAACCTTAAAGTCATAACTATAACTCAACTTTTATGATTACGTAATTTAATTATAAATTCACGACTATATCATATTTTGTATGATTATATAATTCAATCATAAATTCATAACTATAACCTATTTTGTGTGGTTACATAATTCAAGTACTATAACTCATTTTATATAATTACATACAATCATAAACTCAAAACTACAACTCATTCTGTATGATTATATAATTCAATCATAAAGCCGCAATTATAACTTATTTTATATGATTACATAATTAAACCATAAATATAACTATAGCTTATTTTGTATGATTATATAATTCAATCATAAATTCACAATTATAAACTATTTTGTGTGATTATATAACTCAAATATAAGCTTATAACTATAACTCATTTTGTATGATTACATAATTTAACCACAAATTTACAAATGTAACCCATTTTATGTGATAACATAATTAGACCATAAATTAATTCATTTTTGATAATTTTACAATTTAATTTATAAACCATTTTATGACAACTACTTTGTGACATTATTTAACATAATTTGTGCACAAAATAATTTTAATCTTTCTTTCACTAGTTTTTCACTTTCATTTTGTCACTAATTTTAGTTTTCCATTCACTATTTTTCTCTAACATTCATTCTTTATAAGGATAATATTTCATCACTAATTTTAATTAATACAGACAAAACTACAAGAGGGACAACACATTTTTTGAAAAATGAGAGAACTTAATATTTAATTCAAAATTTTAAATCCAAAACGACAATAATATAATTCACTTTATAATCCATATTCTCCTCAAATCCCATAAACAAATACGTGACTTCGTGAGAGTGTGAGACCTAACATAAAACTTCATTAAATTTTATATCATTAAACTATCAATAGATTCAAGTGTTCCAACCTAACAGACCCTCAAAGTTGCTAAACGCCGACCGTCTATTGTGTTGTGACGTGTGATTGTTGTCTATGTTGGCATTTAGCAACTTTAAGGGTCTGTCTGGTTGGATGTTAATTAATGAAATGAAATAGAATGGAATGAAACAGAACGGTTGAAATTAAATTAACGTAATTTTAAAGGAATTAAAATGGTTGAAATTAAAAGATAAAAAAATATTCAAATTTGGAAATTCAGTGAACAAACTTTGGTTTCGAGTTACCGACGTTATCAAACTGATATGGATCCTCAATATAAAAATCAATCCATTAACAAACAATCATTGGGAGTTGTTTTTTCTTAAGATTAAACGAGTAAAAACATGTATTCTAAACATTCTTATTAGTCAACAACTTATATACAATCTTAAGTTTAATTGATTAATAGCATTAAGAACTAAGAAACCAATGAACAAGACAACACATATACGACATGCATTTAATCTAGTTAAGTGTCTTCTTAAAATTTCCAACTCTAATGTAAAGATGGCAATCCTAATTTTTATTTGTGATTAGTAATTATAAGATTGAATGTCATATCCTACCAATCTAGCTATAAATTACACAAATTAATTCTTAGTTGCTCAACTTAGAAATCAATCAATTTAATCATGAAAAATAATTCGGAAGACACTTAATATTCATCAATGAAAGAAACTTTTATTTAGAATCTCACCGCACCAGATGATAACGAGGCTCTCTTCAGCCAAGAAGAAAAGTTTAGCTATTCATGGCAAAAATTAAAGTAAATAAGACAATAACACTAGATAAGGTCTTCATCCCTGGTCCTTCATGAAAATATGAAATTTCTAGTCTAAAAGCAAGAAAAACCGAAAGAAACAATCTGCAAAAAAGGAAAAACAATAGCTTTCCTTCCTACGTGAATAGTAACTATCCATGAACAGTACATGTCTTTTATGTCTTTTTGTTTCTTTTCCTTCTTCATCTTATCAGGATCTTCAACAAATATCTCTCCCAGATCTTCAGGTCGTAAATCCCTATTAATAAGGTAACATTTGAATTTCAAAATTATAAAAAATCGTGAATGTAATCGGATCTGATTTAAAATCAGACATGTAGAAAATCCTTTCCCTTGTACGTGCCCACGCTTAGTCATCTATTTTTCTGCCAACTGAGAATTCGATTTGTCTTCCTTTTAATTCCATCTTTTTGGTCCAATTTCGTCTTCCATATGTTGAAAACCACCTGAGAATAATTTAGAAATAAGTCCATCAATTTCGCACAATAATTTGAACACATTAAAGAAATTTATCCCAAAATTAGTACAAAATTTACAACTTAACAAATTCTCCCACACCAAACCTTTGCTCGCTCTCGAGAAAATATGCCAAACTACTACACTTTATCAATTCGTTCTTCATAAGGTTAAGTGCACACAATCCACTAAACTCGAGCCAATAAGACTTAGGTTGAAACACATGTAACAATCACTTTTCACTAATACAAATAAACAATATCAAATTAAAACATTCTTGTTCAAAGACAATTATGAAACCAAGGTGAATTCTTCTCACAGATTTCTCTCTTTACACTCAAGTGTTTAAGGCTAAAGTGTTTCTATATGCTTGCTTTTTCACCAACTCTGCACCACTTGCAATACAAACAGCACAAATCAAAAGGACTTTTTAAAGGTTGTATTGCTATAGGTCAAAGTAAGGATTGATAAATGGAAAAGGGCAAAAATCATAAACATTAGTAAAGCACCTAACCACTTATAGAGACATAAATTTAATTGCAAAGGAATCAACACATCATTCTGTAAAGATAAATTACTTCAAATGTTTTTTTTCACTACTGTGTATTTTTCTCCTTTTCTTTTGTTTTTGTTTTTTTTTGTTTTTTTATGACAGCAGTACACACACAGTTCAAAACTAATCCTCTTCAATTTCCTTCATCTTTTTCTTTTTCTTGCTTTCCATATCTCTCCAAATAAGTGTGACATAATTTGTGGTTAGAATGCTTACTTACATTTATAATGGGTGAAGACATGAGAGGTTTAAGTTGCTTGTTGTGGGTTTATAAAAAAAAAGGGTTCAGCTCAAAACGTTTAACAAAGAATATTGAATTAGGTTGACTTTTTAAGCTAAAGGGTTAAAACAAAGATGGTCTTTTATCATTTTTGTGCATACATGTACAAATGTGATAGCAAGTCGATTCCAAACAAGTTCTAGAGAAAAATTCACCTTAGAAGATAAACACACATCAAGAAATAGAATGACATAAAAATGAAGTCATTAAGGCTGAAATTCGCTCACAGGAGATTTAATTCACGAATTCACCTTAATTGCACATATCACCTAATCACTCAAATATTAAACTTTGACTAAGTGTATGAGATCAGTTATTGCAATTAATCAACATGGTTCACCTTATAATCACATGGCCCAATTTAATTTCATGCACGCCCTCATTCTCATCCAAAATAATATGACAAAGTTTTATGGCTCAACATACGACACAAGCATGCAAAGAACAGAAAAAAATTTAAACAGAAAAATTTAACAAAAAGAAAATCAAAGAAAGGCAAGACCGCATAATCACACACATTTATTCCAATTCTCCCACACCTAGTCCAACATTGTCCTCAATATCCAAAAACAATAAAAGCATAAAAGAGGGATGAGAACAGAAGTACTCCCCTAGATTGAAGATGCCATATGCAACTTTTAAATGAATGATTGTAGCTTTGAAAACACAGATAGCAGTGTTGAAATGAAAGATTGTAGCTTCCTTTTCAAATGCCTACAAACAAAACAAACCAAAGAAAATAAGTTAAAACACTCAAAGTGAACACCCAAAAGATATGCATAAAAGAGAAAAATACACGAAAGAAAGGGATACGGATGAGGTGCCTCCCATCAAGCGCTTATTTAAGATCATAAGCTTGACCCTTGGCGTATGTACATCATCCATTATCGAATAGATGTTTGATCCTAATAGGTAGCATGCTTAGACTTCATGAGGAGCTTGGAGCAATTTCCCTCGAAGTCAGCTCCTTCTCAGCATGATGCTCCAAGACTTCTGATGAGTGGAACTTCATCGTTTCGTCTTCATACTCTAATGTCCACTCGTCATTTCGGGCATCACCCTTCTCCAACTGATTGGATTTCTCCAATTTACAAATCAACACCTCCAATTCATTGTTGGGCAGTAACGAGTTCTTCATGGCTTGCCATTGTGACGTATCTCCCATCTCCAAGAGTGTTTCAAGTGTATCTCTTCCACTCAACAGTGAATTTTCCTAAAATTTTCCTGTACCCATGTGTCAATAAAATCCACAGAAACAATAGGTTGTTCATCATTTGAATATTTCATATCATAGTATATACTGATTTAATTAGTTCACTATCAAATTCCATAGTCAATGACCTATATATCGTGAACATCAATTTTTATTCTTCTGGTTTTCAAGAATACCCTTCCAAACAAAATCAATGTTGAAGAAGATATATCATCACTCCCTATCTGCAAAATATAAAAGTCAGCTGGAAACCCCTACTTGAACTAAATGTTATTTAACACACCCTTTGGACAAGCATTTGAATGATCAGCTAATTGAATCACTACATTAGTTTTCTTGAGAGATCCCACTTTTAAAGACTTATAAATATCATAAAGCATGACATTTATGGAAGCACCCAAATCTAAGATAGCTTTTTCAATTCTCAAATCACCAATTTTACATGGGATAGTGAACATACATGGGTCTTGACACTTAGGTGGAAGCTTCTTCTTCTGCAAAATAGTTGCAACATTCTCCCCCAATTGCACTTTCTCATCAAATTTTAATTTTCATTTTGAAGTACAAAGTTTCTTAACGAATTTTGAATAACGTGGGATCTGTTTTATTACATCAAGTAAAGGAATATTTACCTGAACTTTCCTAAAAATGTCCCATATTTCCTTCTCTTGCTCCTACTTCCTTCCTTTGTTGAATTGACTAGGAAAGGGGGCTGCACAATCAAAATTTTCTAACTTGTCTGCTTTTTTCCTAGCTGTTCGCTTGCCTCCTTTGTTGGTTCTTCCTCAATTTGTCTCTTGGAGATTTTGGGTGGTGGTTTCTTTAATTCCCTTCCACTCAGCAATATGATAGCTTTAGTACTATGTTTGGGCTTGATTTCTGGTTAGGATGAAAAATTTTCATAACTTTGTGCCTCCAATCTATTAATGGTGGTTGTCATCTGGCTCATTTAATTTTCAAGCTTTCGGATACTAGCTTGAGTATCCCGCTAAAACGTCAAAGTATTAGTGCCCAAAGATTGAACTATATCTTTTAAGGAAGACTTACCTTCGGGATTGGATGTCATTTGTTGAGGTTGTATAGGCACATATGGTTGTCTAAATTGTTGAAAATTTGTTGCATTTTGCTGTCCTTGTGGGTTCCTATAACGTAAATTCGAATGATCGCGCCAACAGGGATTATAGATATTGGAAAATGGGTCATATTTCCTCTAATTTGGTCTAGCAAAACCCTTTACGACATTCATCTATTATGCGCTTTCCTCCTGTAAAATAGGATATGTGTCAGTGGGATGTCCTAACATTGAACAAATTCCACATACCTTTGCTTCTTCTTTCTTTGTAATCACAAATTGTCGTACTAAGGATGTAAGGTCATCCAATCTTTTCTCGAATGCTGTCACATTCACTTTATTGATGTGTTTGGAGCTATGGCCAGAATGGATCCCGAATTGTTGTGATTGGAAGCCATATTTGCTATTAAGTCCCTTGTGGCTGTCAGTGTTTTTGTCAACTATAGCTCCGCCGCTTGCAGCATCGATCATACTCCTATCTGTGAGCAAAAGACCTTTATAAAAATATTGAATCAATAACTGGTCAGTTATGTGGTGATGGGGACGACTAACACAAAGTTTCTTGAATCTTTCCTAATATTCGCAAAGAGTTTCCCCCGTGTTTTGTCGAATGCCACAAATTTCTTTCCGAATGTTGGCAACTCTCGATGCTGGAAAATACTTCTCAAAGAAAAGTTTCTTCATTTCAGCCCATATTTGCAAATTTTAACCTGCTGAATAGTACAACCAATCTTGAGCATCATCTTTAAGAGAAAAGGGAGAAGCTCTTAGTTTAATTTGCTCTTCTGTCATATTTGTTGGCTTCATTCCCATGCAAACTACGTCGAACTCCTTCAAATGTTTGTAAGGGTCCTCTCCCAGTAAACTCCTTAAAATAGGTAATAAATGAATCAACTCAGATTTTAATTTAAAAGTATTATTGTCACCTAAATTTAAAAAGTTGATGCAGTGGGGTTGTTGAGCATCTGCGGCGCGCGACTAATTCATCAAGAGTACAGTTCGCAGACATTCTTTCCAAAATTTGGGCTTGTTTTTGCTGTTTTGTCTATTTTCGTAGTCTCTTGGTTGTCTTCTCGATCTCTAAATCAAATTCCAGCTGAGTTTTCTTGTCTACTCGTGTAACATACATAAACCATTAAAAAGTTGTCGACAACGTTGCCAAAATTTGGTATTGTTGTTGCCTGCAACCAAATTAATACCAACTCTAGCAATAAAAATGTAGTTAGTGAAGAGTTGAGATCGTTCTCACGAGAAACTTTAACAGAAAATGTTAAAAGAGTTGAAACCGTTAGACCTTGATGTCGGAGTCCAACTCTTACTTGTCAACCTGAATCCCTTAATGATCAGCGTGGGTGAGTCCTTACTTACACATATACTTACTTCGGGACTATTGATATAACTTCTCCCAGAAGCATCCAAACTTCTTTGGATAGATGAAAAGAGGACTTCAAGAACTACAATTCTCATGCAGACCTCGAAGACCAACTTTGTCTTCTGAGGGGTCCAAAATGGGACAAACGATACGGGATGAACAGGAACACAGAAGATGCACTTCAACTCAAATAACTTCCTAACTCCTTCTTATAATCCTTGGCTC
>JANZXR010000170.1:31281546-31292366 GCA_027575705.1 Erythroxylum echinodendron | reverse complement strand
TAGAAACAAGCAGAAAAACCTTTTTCACAGATAAAACGTATTTAGTTCCAAATCATGCATGCATCCATCTTGACAAATAATGAGCATATCAGAATGGTTTCAAATCATGTAAGTATTCATTTTGACAAACAATTATGAGCACAGCAAAATGGGTTGGGTAAGTCCGAATTCATGACGCATTACACAGCTCCATATAATGATTCTATGTAGCCGTAAACTTGAGGAGTCCTTGGAGGAGCTCCATGCCACTAGTGGACAGGCGGAAGAAGCCTATTCTTGAGTCAACATGCACGTGAAGGTTCTTGAGGGACTACCACAAACCCATATAACACAAAATTTTCATGATCTTGAAAACTTACTGCCCAAAATGGCAGTTCTTGAAAACTTTATTTTCATATCGGAAACATGGTTTTTATAAACTATTCAACTTTTGCAGAAAATATTTTCATGTGTAAAACATGCGGCACACATTATGACACTTTGTGCCATACCAAAACAGAACAACAAATGCACATTTATGCAGAAAACGAAATCATTGAAGAAACACATTTATGGCTTATTGCTTCATTATAAAACTGTAACCTACCTTAATACCCTTGCTTGCTTATTTATCAGACTTAATGATGCCTTTATTCTTGATCCCTTTGCCTCTCTTGAACCCCTCCTTGATTTCTTTCATAAAAGAAACACAACTCCTATTAACTGAAATTCGGATTTGTCTAACTCCATATACTTCTTAAGCTCTTGAACCAAAACCTCTCAAAACTTCCAAGAGATAAACAAGACTTACGGTGAATCCTCACCAATTAATGAGATTCTTGGTTCTAAAGAAAGCTCCTTCCTCCTTTCTTTTCCCCCTCTTGAATGCACTCAGATTCTCTCTTTAAGCCTTATAAAAATTGAGATTTAACTCAAACTCTATTCTTTCCACTCCTTCATCAAAACCTCTCTTCTTCTGTTCTTTCTCTTCTTTTTCCTCCCATACACGCCTGCCTTACTTCTTCCCATCCACCATAGTTCTAAAATGACAAGTCCACAATTCCCACTTTACCCTTATGCATTCTTAATTCTTAAACTTACTCTTCCAATTTTTATGTAATACATGAAATAACCCTCCTAAACTTGACTTAATTAATTAACTCCAATAGAAGAATATAATTTATCCAACAAAATCACCAAAATCATTTAATTCATGCTTACTAAAAGATTCAGGGCCTAACAGAAACAAAATTGGGGGTTTTGGTTTAACGTAATTTAAAAGAAATTAAATTGGTTGAAATTAAATTAACATAATTTTAAAGGAATTAAAATGGCTGAAATTAAAAGATAACAAAAATATTCAAATATGAAAATTTAGTAAATAAACCTTAGTTTCGTGTTACCGATGTTATCGAACTGATATGGATCCTCGATATAAAAATCAATCTATTAACAAACAATCATTGGGTGGTGTTTTTCTCTTAAGATTAAACCAGTAGAAAAATGTATTCTAAACATTCTTATTAGTCAACAACTTAGATACGATTTTAATTTTAATTGATTAATAGCATTAAGAACTACGAAACCAACAAACAAGACAACACATATACGACATGCATTTAATCTAGTTAAGCATCTTCTTAAAATTTCCAACTCTAACATAAGGATGACAATCTTAATTGATACTTGTAATTAGTAAGATTGAACATCATATCCTACCAATCTAGCTATCAATTAAACAAACTAATTTCTAGTTGCGCACCTTAGAAATCAATCAATTTAATCATGAAAAACAATTCGAAAAACACTTAATATTCATCAATGAAAGAAACTTTTATTTAGAATCTCACCATAGTAGATGATAACGAGGCTCCTTTTAACCAAGAAGAAAAGTTTAGCTATTTATGGCAAAAGTAAAATTAAATAAAACAATAACACTAGATAAGGTCTCCGTCTCTGGTCTTTTATGAAAAATATGAAATTTCTAGTCTAAAAGCAAGAAAAACCGAAAGAAACAATGTGCAGAAAATGAAAAAAAACAGCTCTCCTCCCTGCATGAACAGTAACCATCCGTGAACAGTACATGTCTTTTATGTCTTTTTGATTCTTTTCCTCCTTCATCTTATCATGATCTTCAACCAATATCTATCCCAAATCTTTAGGTCGTGAATCCCCATTAATAAGGCAACATTTGAATTTCAAAATCATAAAAAATCTTAAATGTAATCGGATCTAATTTAAAATCAGATATGTAGAAAATCTTTTTCCTTGTACGTTTCCACGCTTAGTCATCTATTTTTTTGCCAATTGAGAATTCAACTTATCTTCCTTTTAATTCTATCTTTTTGGTCCAATTTCATGTTCCATGTGTTAAAAACCGCCTGAGAACAATTTAGAAACAAGTCCATCAATTTTGCACAATAATTTCAACACATTAAAGAAATTTATCTCATAATTAGTACAAAATTGACAACATAACAGTAATATCGTGAAAAGTTGTTTAGAATGAATAGAAGGGTTCATAATGTAATCTAGTGAAACATTGTTTGGAATATGGATGGAATGAAATGTAATGTATAATAAATGACTATTATACTCCTGATATTAAAATGGTTGTTGCAAGAGTTTTAACTCTATGAATTTAAAACAAAAATCAAGTTCAATTCAAAAGTTACGCAAAATCGCGACAAATAATTATATATATATATATATATATATATTATTTTAAAATAATAAAAATTTTAATAAAAGTTTTATTATTTTATTATTAATTATATACAATTTATTATTAATTATATAAAAATATTATTATTACTTATTTAATAAATTTTATTCTATTATATGTGATTTATATTTAAATTTTTTATTTATATAGAAATATATACGAACAATTAAAGAATACATTTTTATATATTTTCTATTTTCATTAATAAAAATTTATTAAAAATTTTATTTTATTATTAATTATATACAATTTTTTATTAATAATATAAAAATATTATTATTAGGGTAAGGAGAAATAATATAAAAATATTATTAAGTATATACAAGGGGTTAGGGTTAGAAGAAATAATTAGTATTAAGAAAATTATTGAGAGTATATTAGGTAATATGTATTAGTTTACGTTCCATCTTAATCATTCCGAATCAGAGGTTTCTTATTTTCACTGTTTAGGATGAAATGGATTCTATTCCATTCCATTATGAAACTTTAAACTAAACTATGGAAATGTATTACGTTCCATTCCGTTCCATTATTAGCTCTCTAACGAAACAGACCTTGAGGCAATTGGGATGGCAGAGGACTAAGGTGGAGGAAGACAACGAGCTATGTGGGTTACGTTACTTGCATGAAGAGGATGCAGGCGGAGCTTAAAGGACCAAGGAGAATAGATAGTTGTGTATGGGATTGGGCAATGGGGCAACAGGGTAACAGGCTGAGCAAAATGCGAAGGATGAAAGCAGATTGGCGAGGACGAAGGTGGACTGGCTACGACATAGGATGACAGGAGACAAGCTGTGCGATGACTAGAGGTTGAGGTGGATGCGAGTGAGCAAATTGCAGACCAAAGAGTTAGCAGAGAGGCGGCGGAAAATTTTGGGGGGAAGAGGTAGATTGGAGAGTGATTGCGTTACGGTGTGATTAGGATTTTTTGTACAAATTAGTCCTCTAATTTTTTTGAAATTTTCAAATCTAACTAGTATACAATTGGCATTTTATGTATCGGACGATATTAGAAGCTGGCATGTTACCATTTCATTCAGTATCATTTTTAACTGATGTTGTCCGGTACGCCAATCTACATAAATGTGTGGATGAGATTTAATGAAATAAAGTTAGAACAGAGTAAGTGAAACAGAGGAATTGAGATTTAATATAACACGATAGGAACACTATAACCAGTACAAGAGATCTGATCTCCGATACGAAACTGGGAACATTGGATTTGTCATTATTTTTAATCCAAAATTTAACACAATGAATTTTTTTAAAAATTCAAAATTAGAAGTAATTTTTAAAAAAAATCTTAAAAATTAAAAAGTTTTTCTAAAATTTCTTAAACTAAATATGAATACCCATAATTCAAATATGTATAAATTATGTTAGCTTAGATATTACTTACAACGAGCTTCAAACCACTCAAATACTTATAACAATATGATAAATATTTATCAAAATATTATTTTCAAATTTTCAATATTATAAATAATTTAAAACAATAAAGAAAAACTTATATCAAGACGGAAACAATAAAAATCAATCTGGGTTACCGTTAGAATCGTATAATCTGGCCCCTGAAAAGGATGAGAAAAAACCAAACCCAAATAAGGAGCTGCCAAAAAGCCGGCCAGACGTTGCCGTTTTTGGACTCCAATTTGAAATTTTGAAATACAAAGAACCAGCCAAACCCCGCCAAAAAAGGACAAACTACGATTAAAAAACAATAAAAATCTAGCTGGCACTCAAAGCTAACTATGGTTAAGTTAACCGCGGTTAAAACGAACCCAACTACACGGATACTCTCTTCCTTCCTATAAAATCCAGGAGAGTTGAGAAACAAATACACAAGTAGATCTAGCAAAAGGAAGGCGTCTTAATAAACGCCCCCTTTCTTCATCGTTTATCTTACGCTTCTCATCTCTTTTTCGGCGTTACCAACAACTTCCAGCGAAAATGAGAGAGTGCATTTCAATCCACATTGGTCAGGCCGGTATTCAGGTCGGAAATGCGTGCTGGGAACTTTACTGCCTCGAGCATGGCATCCAGGTAACCGTTTCTCATCTGATCTAGGATTTTCGGTTTGGTCCATTCCTAGTTTGTCGTCAGATTTTAGTTTTCTCGCTTCCAGTGGTATAATCTGGCTTAAAATTATGTAGATCTGGTGTTTCTTCGTGTAATATACTTGATTTTGACATTGGATCTGGATTTGCTTGATACATTTGAATTGATAATTTCTTCAGAAAGAAATTGTGAGAATAACTTGTTTTGGGAAAAGTGATTGTGCAAGTAGTTTTCCTTTTCCTTGTTGCATTGTGTGGGATTGGTACTGATTGTGTGAGAGATGCGTTTTTGGGCAGCCTGATGGCCAGATGCCCGGTGACAAGACCGTAGGTGGAGGTGATGATGCCTTCAACACCTTCTTTAGTGAGACTGGTGCCGGGAAGCATGTTCCTCGTGCGGTCTTCGTAGATCTGGAGCCTACTGTCATTGATGAAGTCAGGACTGGCACATATCGCCAGCTTTTTCATCCTGAGCAGCTCATCAGCGGCAAAGAGGATGCCGCTAACAATTTCGCCCGTGGCCACTATACCAGTAATGATCTTACATCTAATGATTTGTTTCATTTGTTTTAGTGATTAATTGTGTTGTGATATGAGTTGCTAATATTTGTTCTCTTGATCTCAGTTGGAAAGGAGATTGTTGATCTTTGCTTGGACCGCATTAGAAAGCTTGCTGACAACTGCACTGGGCTCCAAGGGTTCCTTGTCTTTAATGCTGTTGGTGGAGGAACTGGATCAGGGCTTGGCTCTCTTTTGTTGGAACGTTTATCAGTGGATTATGGCAAGAAGTCTAAGCTTGGCTTTACAGTGTATCCATCGCCACAGGTTTCAACATCGGTTGTTGAGCCTTACAACAGTGTCCTTTCCACTCACTCTCTTTTGGAACACACTGATGTGGCTGTGCTGCTTGATAACGAGGCGATTTATGATATCTGCAGGCGCTCCCTTGACATTGAGCGCCCTACCTACACCAACCTAAACCGCCTGGTTTCCCAAGTATGAACTTTGCCTTTTCAACACAGATCAAATTTCCCCAGTTTTTCTTGCTTTGTTAAATTTTGGATCTAATCTTACCTCTTGTTCTGATGATGATTGCAGGTGATATCATCTCTTACTGCCTCTTTAAGGTTCGATGGTGCCCTGAATGTGGATGTGACTGAGTTCCAAACTAACTTGGTCCCATACCCTAGGATTCATTTCATGCTTTCTTCTTATGCACCTGTGATCTCTGCTGAGAAGGCTTATCATGAGCAGCTCTCAGTTGCCGAGATAACTAACAGTGCTTTTGAGCCTTCATCCATGATGGCCAAGTGCGATCCTCGCCACGGCAAGTACATGGCTTGCTGTTTGATGTACAGAGGTGATGTGGTACCTAAGGATGTCAACGCCGCTGTTGCCACCATCAAGACCAAACGTACCATCCAATTTGTTGACTGGTGCCCAACTGGTTTCAAATGCGGTATCAACTACCAGCCACCAACTGTTGTTCCAGGCGGTGATCTTGCCAAGGTGCAGAGGGCTGTTTGCATGATTTCCAACTCCACCAGTGTTGCAGAGGTCTTCTCTCGTATTGATCACAAGTTTGATCTCATGTATGCAAAGAGGGCTTTTGTGCACTGGTATGTTGGTGAGGGTATGGAGGAAGGTGAATTCTCTGAAGCCCGTGAGGATCTTGCTGCTCTTGAGAAGGATTATGAAGAGGTTGGAGCTGAGGATGTTGAGGGTGAGGATGATGAAGGCGACGAGTACTGAGTAGACTGACATCTTATTATCCATCCCCATGTATCAGTCCCTTTACATGGTGGATTGTTGTTGGCTAAACTTTGGTTATTACTATGTTTCACCTTTGGGTGATTGCTTTATTTCTTCCTGAACAAGACATGAATATGGTTTATCTGAATGTTTGTTTTTTAAAATTCTTATCTTCGCTATTGTGGTAATGGAAGGAATGTGTGCAAAATCACCTCTTCAAATCCCAAACTCATGTAACTTTTATCAACCCAAGCTAAAACTTCCCAGCTCATATAACAAATCAGCTGGGCCTACTCAAGAGTGAAACATCCCCAATTCCTGCATTAAAAGACTTCCAAGTTAAGCTATAAGAGATTCTATTTCTTATAAAAAGCGAAAATCAATAACAAACCAACAATTATACACAATCACATGTATAGCGAATACATTATTTGAACCATTCACGTGCATTTCAGGGTATAATCCGTATTAAAAAAAGTAAACGATAACACCTGGCCAATGGACTGCTTAGTTTTGGTTTTAGTTTGTATTTTTAAATAAAAATAAAAATTTGTTTGGTTGTTAACATTGATATAGTTATATTTTTATTATTAATTATAATTACAAATTAGATAAAATTAAAAGATAAATTATTTAAATTCATTAAATTAAATTAAATTAAATTAATTATAAAATAAAAATAAATAAATTATTTATAATTTTCATTATTTATTAATTTATTAAATAATTAAATATTATATATTTTGTTGATAATAAATCAAATTATGAAGAAAAGAAAATTTGAAAATAAAAACCCCTTTTATGATTTTTATAAATTTTGAAAGCAAGAAAAAATCAACACTAAAAATAGAAATTAAAAACTCAAACAAACATGCTTTTTTATTAAACTTAAACACAAAAATAAAAATAAAAAAGGGCTTTAGTTTAATTAGATTTAGATTTAGAATAAAATTTTAATATGATTAATTATAAAAATTAGATAAAGCAAGAATTTATCACTCTTAAATTATTAATTAAAAATTGAATTAATTACACTGATTGATTATTTTAAAATTTTATTATTAATTTTATATAAATGTTTTTGTTATATTTAATCAATAATGAAATAGGAAGAAATTGTATAATAATTAAATAATACTATAATAATAATAAATAAATAAATAAACAAATAATTTTTATAGTGATTAAAATGAAAATAATTTGATGCCACGGGAGGCTGCTATTGTATCAAAAGTTTACAAAGTCCTGAGACGTTAAAACTTCACAGTTCCTCTCACCAAGTATCCCGAAGCCATCGAGACTTCTTCGCTCCACAGTTTTTTCTTCTCCTTCCTGTCCCTATGCCTCTCCTCCATTTTCTCTGTTCAAAACTAAACCACATCTCAACGACAACTTTTCTTACATACACACCCTTCAGCAATAATTTCCATTAACAACAAATTAATTACTCTTTCATGACAGTGTTAGCAAGAGCTCAATTTATTGTGATGAAATGATCACTTAACATACTATTAGAGCCTTTATGACCAAACAGTATTGAGTTCAAATCCTATCACTTATTTATCATCAAATTAATTTAGCATAAAATAAAATAAACCTGTGCAAGTTTAAAGCCTACAAAACTTTCACTTGAAAAATTGCGTTAACAAATATATAAAACTAATTAATTTAACCTTTTATAATAGCATAAAATATTGTGATAAAATGGGCAGCAATTGCTCGAACACTAACCAGAGCCGAAGTCACCACTTCTAAACTTGTATGTTTCTCCTTCGCTGCTTATTCCAAAAGTGTCATCCACCACCTTAAGTCCCTCCATATTCCTGTCCTCCCTGGCCTCACCAACGTTGAATTCTCCTCCTTAGAGTCCGCCTTCCATTTCACTTTTCCTCCTGACCTCCGCTCAATCCTCCAAGAAAGTCTCCCTTTTGGTATTCATTTCCCGAATTGGCGTTCTTCATCTCCACAACAGCTCCAAATTCTGTAAACCTCCCTGTGTTAAACCTCTCCAAGAACATTCGTAAATCCAACTTCTGGGTTGATTCTTGGGGTCAAAAACCTGATGACGTTGACAAAGCTTTGAGTTTGGCAAAGCAGTTGGACAAAGCTCCTGTTCTTGTTCCCATATTCAGAAACTGTTACATTGCTTCCTCACCGAATGTTGCCAGGAATCCGGTGTTTTACGCCGATGATCGTCATGTGTACGTTTTGAGCTTTGACGTTGCAAGGTTTTTCTAAGAAATGGAGTTCTTTCAACCGAGGTTAGACGTTATTGACCCATTTTATTGTTCTAGGAAAGCGAAGGAGTCAATTAAAGTTCCGGAATGGACGGAGTCGGCGGAGAAGTGGGTTGAGAGGCGGCAGAGAGAAGGAGGAGGATGGTGGCGCGTGAGGCCACGGGCAGTTGGTGGAGTGGTGAAGATTGTTTAAGCGATTGCCTAGAAGTGGTGTATTGGAGGTTGAGAGACGGAGGGTGGCGATCAAGGTATGGATAATGGCTGTTGTGGAGCCAAGTTTGATGAGGAGTACGTGATGCAGCAAGTGAGAGTATTGTTGCGTGCGGGTTGGAGCAGAGAAGACTTCGTGTACTCACTTGGGTTGAAGAGTTTGAGGATACCTACGGGCCAATCACAACTCTTCTAGAAGAGAAGTGTGATTTGGACTCTCTTACGAAGAGTACTTTGCTCCAGAGAAGATCATGACCGTCAAAATGGCCATCAAGCCGCTTAAATCTCTTGGGGTGTGGGGGTCCTACTCGAACAATTTTGAGACCTTTTTAGGTCGTTAATTCAATGTTGAAAATTATTTTTTAAACTTTAAACTTCTTCTTATTTTACCGATTTAACTTTTAAATTTTAAAACATTAATTTTATTTATAAATTTCAAATTTTTGTACTAATAAAGAAAAGAGAAATTTGATTATCTCATGAAATAAATTCTTAAAATTAAAAATTTAAAAATAAGAAAATAGATATTAATCACCTTGCTTTTTTATTTTTTTGATAAATAACGAAGGGGGAGACCCCGAGGAAAGAAAGAAGAATTAAATCTCTTTCATCACTGTAGTCCTATGACAGGCCCTGCCAATAGAATCTTCCCACAAGATTCTTTACAAGGTAGGAGGAGGTTCCAGTAAACAAGTAGATCCCCAAGCTTGATGTACCACGTTCATTTTGCTGCTTTATTTTGTTCTCACATGATATGCTCAACTTGAACCTACCAAGGTTTATTTTAACATATTCCTACACCATTTGATAATGTTTCGGATTCGACCTATTGCCTCATCTTGTCCGTTCAACAGACGAACTACCTTCTCTGAATCCAGCTCCAGCATAATCTGTCTATGCCCTTTCCGCCATGCCAGTTGAAGACCATGTATGACGCCCCAAATTTTTGCTTCCATTATTGAACATTCCCCAATCTGGTATGAGAAACCTCCACATTTAGCCACTCTCCCATTGTGACTTATGCTGCCAGCAGTGTTCAATTTATTCCTTCTAATTGGAGGTTTGTTCCACTTGACGTACCTTGTTACATATCTTTCAACTCGTGTACCAGGGGCCAAGGCTTGTGCAAAAGCTTCAGTAATGTCTTTAGTCTGTTTCATAATCTAGCAAATCTTATCATAGCGGTCCCTCCATTTATGCTGATAAAGCCATTCATTTCTCCACTTCCATATCTACCATAAGGCCATTACAAAACTCGTTCCCCAGTACCTGCTTATAACATCCTGTTTTCAGATAATGGGTTGAATTATAAAAAACGGGTACACGAGAGATTAATCGGAGAAATTAGGAAAGCACATCTCATGCTCATGCATTTGTGAAAATGTGATTTTTGCTCATGAAAATATCTGTACATGCATTCATGACATTTTCTCGGTATAAGTGTGAATAAATGTGAATTTAGAAAAATATGTTTTGTGTGTGTAAAATTGAATTGGAGAGGGTCATAGTGATTTTCCAATTTTTAGAGAATTATAGAATTTTTCTGGGAATTTTTCGGAGTCATTTCCGAACCCGGAAAATTGTCAAGAGACAGAATAGAGGTTTCCCGGTAGAGAAATGACTGTCCAATAGAACTGGAAATTTAGTCATATGAAATTAAGAATTTTTTAATTGAACCATTGAAATTTTGGAGAGAAATTGAAATTGAAATTGAATTGGGAAGAAATTGAAGAAAGTGAATGACAAGGTGACATGTGGCAAGTGACACATGTCACTGGCCTATATGCCCACTTGTTAATGTGTTCATTAAAAGTGTTTTGCTTTTTTGAGTCTTTCACGACTCTTCCTAGAGACTTCTTC
>JANZXR010000170.1:31216847-31276126 GCA_027575705.1 Erythroxylum echinodendron | reverse complement strand
AAGCAGCCAGAGGAGAGAACAAAACATCTGCTGGAATTTCAGAGAGGTAGGAAGAGAAAGGGCTTTGGGAGACAGCCGGCGGATGAGTTGAATGGTTGGATTTAAATTTTTCATCGTCACCCATCTTCACGCTTAGTGTATATACTTAACAAGGCTCTAAATGGATATTACCAACGTTTGATCCCAATCCAAACCAGGCCTGTAGGCCCAACCCAATCGGGATTAAAATTGGAGTATTCAACGTGAACTAAGCTGTTTTCAGCAAAATTGTCATATTCATCAGAAAAGACAGCCGAACTTGTGTGTGAGAGAGTAAGGTGATGATGAAGACAAAGAAGATCACACAAATTCATCAAATTTCTTCATCTCCTTCCTTATGGCGTGAAAACCGATTCTTTTCTCGACTCAAAGCTCCATTGTACTTGGTTCAATGGCCGAGTCTTGTTCAACAAACGCCACGTTCGAAATTAGTAATGTTGACTGTTCTATTTCCCTCTTCTTTTAATTTGTACAGAATTAGCCGTTAATTTGTGTACTTAATTGCATTTTACAGGTGCCAATATGTAAAGTTTGTAACTTTTTATGGATTTCTGAAAATTTTGTTTAGATATGCAAATAAGAGCGTTTTTATTGCACCATTGAAGCTAGGCATGCATGTTGGTGCCCAATTTTGCTTCTTGTTTTTGTTTGATGTATAATTGATGAAGGCATTGATAAGTTTTAAAAATTTTAAAATAATCCATAGAGAAGGATGTTCAAAGATTAATAATATTACGGACATTGAAGAATTGTGAAGCTGAACTATATTAGAGTTCGTCACTGAATCAGAACGGACATTGTTAGGTTTTTAGAAGGGAAGCTTTAAATCATTCTAACATCATATGGCCCTTTACTTTGACCTCTTAACATGGAATGTGTTGAAGATGTATGTTAATTTGTTCATTTGATCAAACCTGACTTGCCAGTCTTGCTTTTCTCTTTTAAGTTAGTGGGCATCGGGTTTTTATCTTCTCATAAATCATCTTCCATTCGGGTTTAAAAATTTAGATGTCACTCTGACCAGGAGATTGGGTTGTATTGTACTCTCTTTCACAAATCATCTTGGTTCTATAACAGAGTTGCTCTTGTAACTTTTACAAATTCTTGTTCTGTCAGTAGGTCAATATGGATGGAGGTCTTTGTTCTGTTCTTCCTTCTAATGCTTCTTTCTAAAGGCTGGTATCAAAGGCAAGGTCAGTATGGAAGGCACAAAGTCTTGCATTTGGTGAAGCAGGGGGAAGAATAAGTCTTTGTCTTAATAAAATTTAGTGGTGATTTTCTGTATTGCTTAGTATCAATATTTATTTGAAATAAGAATTATTGACTTTAGTTCTTATCCAAGTAAACAATTATGAGTGCACAAAATTTTTGTTTTGGTATCTATATCCACCTTTTGCATGTTTGATTAGAATGTCAGCAGCACTTTGACATGATTTCATTATATTTAGAAATATGCATTTTCACATTCTCTAACTATGTCATTACATAGAGTATGGCTCTAGGACGTTCTGCACCATAAACGACAAACACACGTTTTATTTTTGGTTTGTTTGGTATGCTTTTCTGTAACATAACTTTTATTTAATACTAGTTACCAATAATGGATTTTCTTTTGCATAATTAATTCCACTTTTTGACTGGATTTATTTAGGTTTGCAATTGCATTTATTAACTTAGGAATGCAGACGCGGATATAAATTGTGGATGATATGAGAGTTGACCTTGTACTCTAAAGTTTTTCTGTTCTAATTGAGCGAGTCAATCTTTGCTTAATCATCTTTCTGCAGGAACAATGACCAGAGGTCGCCAAAAGATTGAGATGAAGCTGATTGAGGCAACAAAGGCCAGGCAAGTTTGTTTCTCGAAACGACGAGCAGGAATCTTCAAAAAGGCTAGTGAGCTCTGTACCTTATGTGCCGTTCATATTGGTATGATAATCTTTTCACCTGGCGGGAAGGCCTTCTCATTTGGCCATCCAAGTTTGGACAATATTTTCAATAGACTTGTTCACCATGAAGATACAGACGCATCTAGCATCCAGCGACAGCCTGATCACCGCGATAATATACTGGTTGAACTTAACAAGACTTGTAACCATATATATGAGCAATTGGAATCTGAAAAGAAGCAAGCAGATATACTTAAGCAGCTCAGTGAAAAATCACAGGGCAAGCATCTGATGGATTTACAGCCCGATGACCTCAGCTTAGAGGAAATGCTGATGCTAAAGGGGTTGCTGGAAGAAACACTGGGATGTCTACAGAAGCGCCGCGAGGAACTTGCTTCTCAAACTTCTAATCCACCTGGATTCTTTAAACATTCTTTTGATCTTAACGTATCAGCGAGTAGTTCGTCGGTTGATGCCGATGACGCTGACGCCGATCGTGAGGGTTAACCTTTTGAGCATGTTACTGCAAAACCATATGAAATTGCTATATTTTGCTGTTAGTGTTAAAGTTGTATGAGAGTGTTTCAGGGCATTCTTTCTTTTCATCAACTGAGCTCTGGGAAAGTAATAATAAGAGAATGCATGGTCAAGTAGTACGGGAATGCATAAACCATAATTCCTAGCTTTCTTCATAGTTACAATTCATTTGGGGATTTTAGGCTGCAAAGGCTTAATCAAGGGAGACTTTAGTATCATTGATATGCTCTCTTTTTTCTTCCCAGTTAAAAATGAATATGAAAAGGAGTAAGTCTCAAACTTGAGATAGAACATGGCATTTTTCACATACGATATGGATTTTCTTTCATAGAATTATCTCCAATTTTACTGAAGTTATTGAGATATGCCATTTGCATTTATTGACAGAGAAATGCACTCTTATATAAAAGGACAGAAAACTTTATGGAAATGGAATTTATAGATTTTATTTTGGTAATCATTGCTTTGAGGCACAAGTGGAGATAGCAATAAGCCAAATCCCTTTTGTCATAATTTTTTTTTGTTTTTATTGTTATCTTTAATAACTTCTTATTATTATTATTTTTAACACCACCTTACACTTTAATGTTACTAAAATAATACTCATTTCACTTTAAATAGGATGCAAAAGTGACAATAAATATAACAGTAAAGACTTATTTGTATCTTTTGCGATACGAAAATCTAAATTATTTAACAAAAGCATAATTATCAACAATAACAACAACAAAAACCCTGCTAATATGCTGAATTTGGAGCGATTTATAGTCTGTTTGGTTCAATAGGATAGAAATTCTATTCTCTGTTTATTCCTAACATTTATGTACTGTTATGTTTAATTATTATGAGGTTTTATTATTTCCTAACTATGAGGAATAGCTAAAGACTACTGCACCAAGTCTTTAGCTATCCCATACCATGGGGTATAATAATAATAATAATAATAATAATAATAATAATAATAATAATAATAATAAGTAGAAAAGTAATAATAATAATAGTAAAATTAATAAGAATAATAATTTAATAATAATAATAATAATAATAATAATAATAATAATAATAATAATAATAATAATAATAAAATATTTTCGTAAATTTGTTGGTTATTTTCAAACCAAACATTAGTGTAAAAATTCTTTAACAGTAAACCAAACAAAGTAATAGTCATTCTATTATATTCCTCATCTTTTCTATTCCTCAGAATAACTATTATATTCTGTATAGATTCCATTATTTGAACCAAACAACTCATTAGTAGTACACATTCTTACCTATAACTAATAGAGAAGCTGTTTCTGAATCACCAAAAGCCTAATTATGTTATAGTTAAATTATAGTTTAAAATATTACTAAAATATTATCTAAAAAAATTAAGGTGAAAATGATAATATAAATAAAATAACAATTAAACTTTTTACGAAATGATGGGGATGTGATTTATACATTTGAAATTTGGAAGAATCAAATTCTAGACATAGGCATTACACTCTTTGATCATTTGGGCCTTTGACCCAAATATTTTCAATGGGTTGGGTCGGTTTGATGTTTCTAAAAGCCCATGTTCAGGTCTATTTATTTCCCTAATAAAAAAGATCGTCAAGGGTAAAGTCGTCAATTGATTTTGCGATACGCGTAAGAATTGGATCAGGCATTTGAGAAAGGGTTGCATACTTGCATCATTTACCATTCCAAACCGAAAACGAAGAATGGCGTCGGCATTGATCCGTTCTGGTGCTCTCCGGACGGCCCTTCGCGGCGGTTGTAGATCGTCTCCCAAACGAGGCTTCTCTTCCTCTGCTCACCACGACGATGCTCGTAAATCTACTTCTCTTTATTTTTTTCTTTATTGTATAGCATCTAAATTCCATATTTAAGGTCTGTTTTCTTAATGTGAATAGGATTATACTTTAACTGTCAAATTTGTGATTCATAGTTACAGCTGCATCAGGTTTTGGAATTTGATTGTTAGGACTCTTTCATTGTTCTACGTTTTGTTTGTAAATTTTTTTATGTTTGGCTGACGAGATATGTTATGGATATAAAGAATCTCGAATAATGAAGAAAATCAAGTTCTTCATCAAGCTTTTTTTTCTGGTAACTAAGAATATATTAATTCCAAAAGGAACTGTATTTAGCAAAATTTATCTAGCTATGTTTGATCTCATCTCATAAGTGATTGTATCTTCTGTTTCTTTTTGGTATTGATTATTGAGAATTGCTTTATATTTTAATAGAGGAGGCGGCTAAGTGGGAGAAGATAACATACGTAGGCATTACTACTTGCACACTCTTGGCCATTTATAACCTCTCAAAGGGTCATCATCACTTTGAGGAGCCTCCTGTGAGCTTTCTTTTCTCTTCATATTATTGTTTATGAGACTTTTGAAATACATATGATTTACATTTCAGCCATTGTGATTAAATTTCAAATTGGTTAATTTTCTTCCATGTTTTTTTTCACGAATCATCAATGACATAACTTTTGTACCTGGGTATTGTCTGCTAATTGTTGTCCTCATTGGTGCAGCCGTATCCATATTTGCACATTCGCAACAAGGAGTTTCCGTGGGGTATTTCCTATCGCTTTCCTTGTTTTATTTTATATTTCCTTCTCAAACCAACAAACTAATTGCTTTGCTATTAATCTGTTATCAATTTTACTTATGGTGGCTCAAGCATTAGATTGGGGCTTAAATCCACATGCTTCTGCTTGCTAGAAGTCAATAGGGCTGAATTGATTTGGTGTTTAACTCATTACTCTGATGTATGAGAAGTTATAACATTGATCAAGTACATTTGATCTCATTTGGGAGGCTATAATATTTTTTCTAGCTTTTGGGTCCATAATGTTTGGTCTGTAGTTCTACTTAATCCAGAGAGGGAATGCATACTGCACCAAATTTAGTTGTTTGTGATACTGAAGTTGTTAGAATGTCTGAATTTGGTTGGGGGCCGGCTTGGTTCTTTCCATAAAAATTGGTTGCGTCTCTCCTTTTACAAGTTTTATGGTCATAGATTTTGCTTGATTCCTTTTGACAGATTTTCGATTTTTGTGAACACAGGACCAGATGGACTCTTCGAGATTAAGCACCATTAGTGCTCATATGAAGATATGAAAGCTTTTGCGTATTCCTTTTTTCAAGCAGAACTTTCCAAACCAGTACACAACTTTGGTTGCTATTGTTGATCTTTAGCATTTTATTTCGCATCGCCATTCATGGATTATAAGACTCTGTATGCGGAAAATTGTTCAGTTTGCATACTCTTCTTTGTCAAGAATTTATTTCCTGCCTACTGCAAAATAAGATCGATTACTGATGTGGAATTCCCTTTCCGTGATCTGTCTGTTTAAAGTCGCAGTGATTCATGAACTGTGGTTGTTGGAAAATCTTGTGAAGTTTGGGGATAGTTTAGAGGATGGCCTCTAAATGTGAGGTTTCAGTATGAAATATGCAAAAACAAAAATGATTATTGGAAACAGATGGACTTTTTTCTTTAATAAATGGGGAAAAAGAAATATGTACAAACTTATTCATCCAAGCACTTACCATGAATCGAATTTTGATAAGAAAAAAACTATAAGTTTGACATCGAACTAAACCCCTGATGCTGAGATTTGTCAGGGCAGTGCATGACTTAATAGGAAAATGATAAAATTGTTAGCTCTCGGTTAGAAGAAAAAGAATAAAAATTTTCCTTTAATTTTGTATGATAATTTTATGTTGATCCGATTAATAAAATGTAAATTTCATAGAATATCGTTTGCTCCTTAAGAGATGCTCGTCAAATAAAATCAATTATTAAAAGACTCGATCGATTTAGTTGGTTTAAATATAAAAATTTTGAATTGGTTTAAATATAAAAATTTTGAATTGTTTAATTTTTTATTTTAGTTTTTAACTTTTGGATTCAATTTATTTTGATAATTTTTATTGTTAAAAAGTATCAACTTATTAATTAATTAGTTAATTTTAATAAATTAATATGTTTTTATAAATTCAAATAATTCAATTAATTTTTATTTAAAATCTTTTTAATTAAAATTTAAAATTTTCAATGGATTAAGATAATCTTTTTTAATTATATTTAAAATTTTTAATTTTATTCAATATTTAACCAATTTTACAACAATATAATACCGATTGAATTTTTAAAATTTTAAATCTTTTATTTTACTGATTTAACTTCTGGTCTAATTTTTAAAATATTAAATATAACCTCCTATGTGACCACGTAAACTTTAATAGGTAATAAATAGTAATTTTATTTAGGGTTATCAAATTGGATTGGCTCTAATCAACAAGAAAAATATCTGAATTGATTGAATTTTCGACCGATGATGAGTTGATTGAATTTTAGGACCAATGAATTAATTGAGTTTTAGGTTAATCTGAGTAGACTTAAACAGGTTTGATTAATTTCATTTTAACCCAAACAATGAGACTGAACTTGACTTTAGTTTGGCTTGAATTAAAAAAATTTAAGATCCGACCTATCTATTTTCATTCCTTATATTGTAATCTTTGTTGAGTTCTGCGCTTCTTTTCCTTGGAGAACATTGACAAGAGTTTTTAAGGTAGGCACTAGGTATGTGAAAAGTAAGTGCCATCTATTTTGCAATCCAACATCAAAGCATCATAGTAAAGATTTCACCTTTTTAAGTGGGCATTCCTAGCAACCATAGGTGACATTTGGACAACATTCACTGCTAGCAACTTTGCTTTAGAAAGGCGCAATGAACACAGAAAGAAAGAAAAACATTCCTAAGAACAAAATCTCATTCATGTTACCAATGTGAGCTGTTCCCTTCATGAAGGTTGAGTTGCTATGTAACAATCGTTATTTGGATTGAGCTATATCTTGGAGTTTTCAATGTCACTATTGAATCTGGTGGCTCTGTCAGGTTTCAGATGCCTGCCCACCAAATTCGGATATTTCACCTTCAGACTTGCAAGAAACTGGTGTGATGCACGTGTATATGAAACTCTTTTCTATATTAACACAGTTATACAAGAGAAAGAAACAAAAGGAAAAGCTTTCAAATGAGAAAAGCTGTGAATTAGACGGATCGTTAAGGTAAAGACCAGGATTACAGAGAAGTTGGAAATTCCAATAGCTTCAACTTGCACGAGTTCTTAACTTCCTCCATAGAGTAATTCTTACATACTATATATATAACTGATTAATGCACATGAAGGAAGTAGATGACCTCAAAATTCTGACTGATCAGCTTAGGGTGACAAAAAGGCGAAAACTTGGCTGTAAGTAAACTACAAGCCACACATGGGAACTTTACTCCGCTGCTTTGTTGCCAACACCCAACCCTTCATTTCCAGTTTCAGGCAGAGTTCCCAAATCTGTTCGAGCCTCTTTTTCGTCTTGAGAAACTGAAGAATCTGCAGAGTCTACAGAAGTATTCTGGGAGGATTCAAGGTCATTCTGGTTATTGTTGACGCCATTGGTGTCCGAGGATGCCACTTTGTCTTCGTGGGATTCTGAAGAATTAGAGGAACCAACTTGCACTTTCTGGCTTGCATCTGTATCATCATTTGCTTTTTTGTTGTTCTTTCCGTTGCTTTGAACATCATCCTTGCTCCCATTGTCAGAATCAAATTGTTTCTTTTTGTTAGTGTCAGCATCACGATTTAAATCATTTTTCTCAATTGTGTTGCTGCTAACAATATTATGATTGTCATCATGGACACCATCATTATGGCCGGAACTGTCCTGCTTACGCTGATCTGCGTCTGTGTTGACATTTGAATTGCTGTTCTCGTTTGTGTTGCTCTGAACATCAGCATTGCTCTCATTCTGGCCAGTGCTGCCATTGTTTGTATCAACTCGCTCCTTTTGGATTGTACCAGTGTTGCCATTTGAATTGTCATTATCAACTTTGTTCTTGTCAACAGCATTTTGGTTCGCATTCTGGTCAACATAACCGCTGTCTGAATTTGCTTGCTCAGTTTGACCTGCATTTTGGTTAACATTTGTGTAACCATTGGCCTCTTTCTGACTCTGATCAGCATCTCCACCATTATGTACGTTGGAGGGATTTCCTTCCACCTGTGTGGTTGACAAATCAGAAGAATTCACTTGTTCCTGCCGGCTAGCGCTAGCATCTTTTTTTATGTTCAATGATGTACCTTTCTCTTCTGTCTTCAAAGAATTAATCTGGTCCTTCTCCCCAGCATTACTATTTGCATTCATGTTTGAAGACGGAACAGTTTCATGGATACTCTCCACTCCAGACTTGCCGCTAGAACTTTCATTCTGAACTGGATCCTTGTTTTGGCTCATTGCAGAATGAGTATTGTCGTTGACTGTTTCTCCAGTAGATACAACAGATTCAGAATTGTTTGAATCTATTGATTCTTGATTAGCCGAATCTCCATTTTCAGTTGCAGTAGAAGGCCTTTCATTCGAATCCAATAGTTTGCTGCTGGCATTGAAATCAGATTTCTTACTTTGATCTAGTATATTGTTATTCTTGGAATCCTCCTCCTCTTGCAACTTGTTGTCTGATGCTTTGTTTTGATCCTGAGTTGTATCGAGTGAATTTTGCAGGGACGAATCAACATTTTCAGAAGTAACAGAATCGGTATTAGTATCTCGGTGATGTTGTTCATTCAGTTCAGTTGCTACTGTAGAACTCTCATGGGACTCATTGTATGACTCTTTCTTATTGTTTTTATCATCACTAACATTCTCTTGGCTGGCTCTGACATTGACAGTATCATTTGTGTCAAGATCAGATTCTTTTGCATCTGGAACTCCATTGGTATCAACTTCAGCAAGATCCTTCTTATTTTCCTGGTTAAGCTCTGCATCATTAGATTTCTTGTCAACGCCTGAATCCTCTCTGGGCATCTCATTCTTTGCCTCATGAACAACACCACTGGAAGCATCATCTCCCTTGTACTGCTCCTCTCTTGCCTCCTCACTATGGCTCTTGTTTCCATTATCAACATCATTTGTTGAGCCCCCATCTTCATTCTTATTTTCAGTTTTTTCTGTATCTCTATCTTCATTTTCCTTCAAATTGCTTTCTTCTGTTACCTCTCTAATTTCTTTCTCTTGATTCTCTCCTACCATCTCCTTTTGTTCACTGGTGTCCTCGGTCGTCTCTTGATTATGTTCCTTCTCTGTCTTGTGGCTCCCTTCATTCTGTCCATTAGTACCATGGTTTCCCTTATTCTCTTCATTTTCAGCATCTTTAATCTCTACACCAACATCACTCTTGCCTTCATTCCCTTCCGTCCCTTCAGATCCCCTATCTTCACCAACATTCTCCTTGCTCTCTTCCCGCTCCGTTTCTTCGCCAACATTCTCTTTGCTCTCTTCCGTCTCCTTGTCTCCAGTTATGAGATCACCATCTCCTTGTTCTGTAGTGTCATGAAAATGATCATGTACCTCATCGTCCCCAACAGAATTTCCCATGTTATCTTCAATTTTGCTTTCTTCATCATTCTTTGTTCCCTCTTCTTTTTCATCTTCTTTTTCTTGTTTGTGTGTCGCATCCCTGATTAGTGGTTCCTCAACTTCAGGACGGAGGTCCTTTCTCCCCAGTTTTATAATCTCATTCCCAGTTTTCAGATCCTCCTCATATGCTGCTTTCTTATCATGGGAATGCCTGACTTGGTAAAGCAGCCAAATGCAAACACCAACCAGAAGACAAATTTGCAAAGCATGTTTTACCTTGAAACCCTTTGACCTCTGGTTTCTACGAGGAGATAACCGAAACATATCGTGAGTGAATATGTTCCTTCCAATTACCTGCCAAAAGTTTCAAACTTTCATTACCGACATGTCAAACTTGCCAAAAGAAGTACACACATCAGAAGAAGTTAACAAATCTCCATGTTCAATGTCAAGAACACTTATTACACTATCAAGAATCGAATTTAAGTGCTAGATAGTACACAGTCTCCCAAGAAAAGCAAACTGACAATTATCAAAACTTTTATGAAAATTAAAAGGAAAAAGAAACTTTGGAAAGAAAGGATCCGAGTGCCCATAACATTCCACAAGTAAAAAGGAAAAGGATTGACAATATCAGAACACAAAAACAAATCTAACGAAGATACAAACAAAAAAAGGCTCAATCTTCCAGTTCTTTGCACCTATTGCAAGACACCTGTAAATTCAAGCAACCTGATCTCCGCATGGAAGGTTTGATGATTAACTGGATCAATAATAGAGGCAAAATTAGCAGGTAAGTTCCGATCATTAAAAACAAAATCTTCTTTCAAGCAACCACTACCCCTGTTTTCCATATTCTTCTAAAACCAAACCCCTGTTCACAAATTTGCGGATCTACACTTGAAACGAGAGATCTTACCACAACCCAGTTTCAGAAAGACAAGAATAGCAGCAGGGTTTCAGAAAAATAGAAAAGAAAAGAAAAGATACTTACCAAGAAAAGCCAGAGAATCCCACTTCAGATTATGTAATAATTACGAGAAGAACAAAATACCTTTCAACTGTTTAAATCTCAGAGGTTGGTGAAGTTCATTACAAATGCTTCTCGTTTCTTTCACAAGTGTTCCTATTATGTTTCTCTCAGATTGGATCTCGAAATGGAAGCAGACCATGTCAAAAGACATGCCAAGTTCACACCTTTATAGAAGAGAAAACACGAGCAGAGGAACAGATGACATTAATGACACAGACGAATACGAAGCTAAACGGCAACGTTTCTTGTTTTTCTGGGGATCGTGGACTTAACAACTGCAGTGCCACGCGTATGAAGCAGACCTCACTATTTTACGTTTTTTCCCTTTGCTGTATTATTAAGCGGAGTTCTAAAGAAGTGAAAATTACACGTCGATCCAAGGCTACGGCTTCCAAGCTTGTAGCTTCTGCTCTACGCCAATCTCCGAAAGGGTCCGCAGGGAATTACACCGTCGGCCACCTCTCTAGCGCCGCAGCTTCCGCCTTCTACGATGCGTTAGCCATTAAAAGGCGTGAAAATAGCGGCTTGACCGCTCTAACTCGACATGCAAGCGACTTCTCCGATGGACCCTAGGGTTCTCGATCGTGTGCTTTATTAATACTTGGCGCGATTGGGATGCCCGCACTCTCGGAGTCACCTCTACGGCTGGGAATCGGAACAGGCGCTGGAAACACCTCGCGAGTAGGTGGCGGGTTTGATCGGAACGTTGGGCAAAGAGATAGTGTTCATCTCCGGAGCGACGGAGTCTAACAATATATCGATTAACGGAGTGGTGATGTTCTACGAAGAGAAGAAAAGTCATGTCGTTACGACTCAGACGGAGCAAAAATGCGTGCTGGACTCTTGTCGTGTAACGAACTTCCATGGGTAGCGAAACTACACCTTATTAAGGAACGTTTTGATGAAGAAATATTTGAGGAACCCGTTGGGGATTTTAAGGAATTATAACAGGAAGGAACGGTCCAGTATCGCGGGCAGTTCTACAAATACTCCAATCGACTGCCGCTTACCGAAGAATACCTCATAGCATTCTTCCTTAAAGGGCTCTTGCCAGAACTGGGGTTGATGGTTAAACTGTTGGATCCTCAAAATCTCCGACAAGTCTACGTACTCGCCCGGAGGCACGAAGCGGTGATAGCACCCAACACGATTCCCTGTAGTCAGATGTAGACAACAACAGCGGAAGAGAACTCCGGTACTCCGCAGGTCAAGCACGAGAACTCGAAATGTACGGCCCACTAAAGCTGCCCGACACCTCAAACCACTTTCCAAGCGGAAACTGTGTGGAGCCCACATTCACATTCTACAAGAATGAGAACAGTCTAAAGTTTGACGAAAAGCCAGTGCCTTTGTTTTTTTTTAAATATAAGTTAGCTATCTCATAGGACTAATCTTAGACTTTATTTTCAGAATTTTAGGAAAAGTAAATCTGAAATTTAAAGATGTTTTAAGTTTTTAATGTAATCTGTATATTTTTACATACAAAGAGTCTTTATATACTAATTAGTCGGCTATTAATTAATCATTACTCTTAAGTCAAATATTAAGTTTTTATTAGCTCCAAATTTTTAGTAGTTTCAAATTCTCACACGATGTGAAAGGCGAGATAATTATAATTAATTTGATTAAGGAGCATTTCAAAAGATTAGAGAAATGTTAACAGGAAAAATTTTCCCTATCCTCTTTTTTAATGACTCGAATTTAATACCTCGTATAAAAAAGAAATTTAGGTGAAGAATTGAAACTTGACCGTCACTCCTGCTTGTCCCAGAGCCTTTGTTTTTGGTTTTACTGAAGCTAAGATGACACCAACGATATAGAAGGTTCGCATGGGACATGCACCGAATGGAGTTTGTGACAGAGGCGTGGGCGTGGCAGTTTAAGTGTGAGATTGGGGTTATTTAATCTTTGGAGGAAATTGGGATAATTTGGGAGGAATTTTATGAGATGGTGAAGGAAGGGATTAATATTAAGCAGATTCAACGGGCACTACGTACACATCAGTTTTTAATGCTAAGGAAATTGAAACATAAGTGAGGCAATTGGGTTTTGAATTGCATGCCAGACGAGGGCTTCCTAGTGACTTACAGCTGAGAATCTGAGATTCCTCAGATAGTGCATGATGAGTCAATGGAATATCATACAGTTTTAACATCAGTTTTCCGCGTATATGCCTTGGTGAATTGTCATAATTTGTCCATGATTGAATTTTGAAACCAGTTGTTATCTTGTGTTTGTCTAGGTATGCAAGCATCATATGTGGGATTGAGATAAAAAAGGATGAGATGGTGTTCCTATCACAGATTCCATATAACTGTCTAAATTATCTCCGCCTTGTCAACTTTAGTTATGTAATACGGAGGAAATGATTTTCATGTGCTTGAAATGTTCTATGATTGCTTTGTGTTTACATATCAGGAATTGAGAATAATTCATAAATCTCATTCTTGATGAGCTTGCTTTCCTGAAGCTTATAATACTTTGACGGTACTTTGTTCTTAGTTAACTCTTTAAATTCTTGATTCGGCTGCAAAGGAAAGAACTTTAGCAGAAGCGACATAGCTGCCATTTGCTGGCCTGGGAAAACATTTTTAACAATAGAGAGAGTATAGGTCAAAGCGCTGGCTTAGCTTACAGGCTGCTAAGTTAAACTTCACTTTACTGAGAATCAGACAGATTTGGTGCTCTTCTCCTTTGTCTTCAGACAAATGAGGTGTCAACATCTTTTCTTTTCTTCATATTCCCTCAGTCATGAGGAAAGGTTTTATGGGGAAGCGATTAGGACAAAAGGAAAGCGGCTGAAAACTCATGCCACCTTGCAGAGATGCATACATATGAAAATAAGATAGTGATCAGTGGTTATACATAGTTACTTCAAGTTAAAGTAAAAAGCATGTTTGAGCTACTTTGTCTATAACAGGTTGCTTGAGGGCTGACCAGGTACTAAAGGCCATATTTTAGAAGGCAAATGTTTAATTATTCCTCTCTTGATGTTTTGCTCTTCGTGCATTCATTTTAGGAACTTCTGCATGTAGAACTTGGAGGTTCTGTTTGTTTTCCAACCTTAGCTACCTTGTGCTGAATCAGAACCTGAGTTGGCAAATCTGCGGATTGGTATTATGCTAACATTTGGTCTTAACTTCACTTAGGGAATTGGTGTTCCGTGAGCTATATTAAACCACAAGATCACATATGTATTTATTCTTCAGTAATTGTTTTGACTCTTATTTGGGACCTCGTCCATGATGCCTATTGTTACAACTTACTAGAGACGAGTCTGTATGATCACCGTTCTCGTATGCTGTGGAATGTCATGGCAAACATAGTCTTAACCAGGACTGGACCTTTTAGGCTTTCACATTTGTTTTGGATTAGTATTAATTGGACTTGTTTGTCTGCGGCTTATTGCTCACAAGGTCCAGTAAATATGTTGAGCTCGCCATCTCCAACTTCAGCTTTATGAATTCACCATAACTAGGTTCCATCTATCCTATACATGAAGGCCAAGCCTTCTCATGTTCCATTGAGTGCAATGTTTGTTTCCTAGTCTGTTTTTATAATTTTGATGATTGTTTTCATTAGTAATTTTCATGTCTGAAGCAATATTTCTCTACTCAGCTCCCGCATTGCATACCTTGTCTTCAATTGCATCCGCTGAAAAGAAGATTGGCAGCTAGACGCTTCCAACAGCAGGGCCAACGTTCCCTGCACCATTTGTGTTTGCTCTCCATATAATCTTTTGGACTTGATCCAATCTTGTCCGTTCTTCAGAACCCACCACTACATACATATATATGTATATATATATTATAATGCACTAACCCTGGTGAATTGACTTGTACATCAAAGGTCAGTTTCCAGGAAATCTGATGTGAATGTCCTAACAGATGGCAAGTAGTGGCTATGATATTTCAAGGTCCGCCTAGCATATTTTGTACGTGATTGAGGGATGTGGATTTGTCAGTGCTATTTCTCAGTTGCTATTAAATGCTAGTTGTTGGAATACAGCAACAAAACACTTGTTAACAACAGGCGTTGGGAATCAGAATCCTGATAGCACCAATACTCAGGTACTGACTACTCAGCTTTTTTAGTTTGTCTGTCTTGACTTTTGCACCAACATTCTATTTTGGGAGTTCCAGGACAGTTTGAGGCTTTTGTTTTTCCCATCACTGCTCGTGACTGTTGCAACTGATGTGCTCGTAGTAGTTGTACCTCTGTATTATATTCCCAAGGGACTAGCACCAGCTTGAAGTGATCAAGTATATCATTCATCTAAGTTCATGATTCAACCTACTTCAGATCAGGATTTGTTGATTTTACAAGGTGATACCTGCATTAACATGAGATACTTATAAATCTAGTGATCATATTGCTTCTCAGCCCTGACTTCATTAAACAAGATAACGCGATGATCTCATATGACAAAAGACAAATACTCGAAGAATGCTTTGTCACTTGAATAGAATGTTTAACACTGTGGATTTCATAGAGCTTTTTGAACTAATTCGCTTAATACATACACTTTGTTTGTGTGTTAAAGTATTCGTTTGTTCAACTAATTGCATTTTAACATAGAATTAAAGAGGGAGTAAACTTTCTTCCCACTATAATGTACTGGACGCTTGTAATATGATTATTGATAGAACATACCGCTTGAGTTTAAGATAAACAATAAGTACTAAAGTATAATGAATTTCAATGAATGCATGTCCTTCGATATTGAAATTGAATACAATGATGAATCCATAGAAAATGAAGAAGGATGAGATTGATAATTATTTTTTTTACTTGGACAAAATTAGAATAGAGTTGGCCCTTAATTTGAAATAATTAGGTGGTTGAATTAATTATTTTAAATAAGTGGATTTAGACTTTGATCAAATATTTACTTAATAATAAATTGGGTCAAAATTAACTTTTTTTTAACGTTTGCATTATGTTGGAATTGACAAATTTAAAATTTAATCAAATTGAGACAAAATAAATGTCATTTTGATATAATTTAATAAAAGGACGTCAATAAATTATGTTAAAAATAAATCATTTTATTTGAATTAATTTAAATTTAATCATGTCCAAAATTTAATTATCTTAAAATTGGTTGGTTAATTTAGGGGAGAGTAAGATCATATCAAGTTGGATGAATTCGATTTGCCTTTCATTAGTAACCTTTTATAAAGAAAATCGATACAAGATGTGTTTCATCAAAGCTGATATGATCCGTTTGTGTCACTTCACTTGGCGTTTTTGGCTTTTTTCCTGCTCCCACGGTGACAATGAAGAGTAGTCATTCAAAAGAACGATATATATATGCCTCTCATCCTCACAGTATTCCTGATTGATTTGAGTTCTTGGTGTGGTCTTCGTCTTCGGGGTGTCAGTTGTCAACAAGAAAGATGCATGGCGTTTTCTGGTTATAACAAGGAAAGACGAACCCAAGAGATCAGCGGAGCAAACACACTCATCCTCATGTAACATCCCATCACTTGTAGATTACGATCTTTTTTATGACAACGAGTCTCTTTCCTCTCTTCCATCCATTCACTTTCTTCCTGTTTTTGTATCAAAAACCTGAAATGAGAAGATGATTCTGACTGTTTTTAGTCACCAAAATGGAAGTATACTTTCCTTAAACACACTCGCTGACAAAAGAGTAACATTAGTTGATCAAAAGAACCGTCATTTTGTAGCCTCTTTTCCTCATAAGAGCAATAGAAAAGCACAAGGATGTGGGCATCAGAGGATCTGTACCAATTACTCTTCTCCAACCCAGTTTTCGTCCCAATAGACATGAGGCGAAAATAGGGTTAGAATAGGATAATTGAGAGGTAATCTATTGGAACGACAGTAGGGTTAGAACAGGATAATCTGAACCCTAGAATGTAAGAACCAGATTCAAAGAGCAAAACAAACTTATTTTGAATGTAATGAAAAGATGTGTCATCGTATTATTTGATCACAACTGTTGCAGTATCCGCCGCAAGACCGTATACTTCAGGTTTGGGAAGAAAACTACGATTTTACGATTTCTTACACGACAAGTAATAACTTTCAAACCCAGGTCCTGGTACTTTGTCCATAGGTTCAGGACCTTGGCCACTTCTCACTTGGAGCGAAGACTGGAGGACTTACATTTAGAGCAAACTGCTTCGATACGAAAGAAATTTTTGTTTTTCTTTTCAAGGATATAGAAGATAGCGTGTTGCAGATAGCCATCTCTGCCCACCAAATCTCTTATTCTGCTCACCTGGATTTGTTCTTGAAGACAAAGTAGACTAGCATGTAAACACACACATACACACACATAAATATAAATGCATGCGTGCATGTCTAAAAGGATATTAGAGATCAGACATATCAGTATAGAAATGTACATTGTTCAAAGGAAAAAATATATATATCCAGCTACAACTGAGAAATTTGACAGTTGAAGCAATCAAAATTAAGGGTTTAAGATTAAGTTGCCACATTTGCACTTCCAACTCATTGGCTTGTAGTTGGAGCTATCATCTCCTCTAGCATAGGCAATGGTGGAGACTTGGGGATTTGTTGGAACCTGGATAGCTTCACAATGCCCACATGAAGTGCACCTGCCCTCACATCTTGGTGGCCTTGAACCTATCTGAGATCTTAGAATCATCTTCTTGTCTTCTTCGTTTACTGTCTAACCAAACTCAGGAAATAACTCATCAATGGCTCTTGACTTTGTGTGTGAGAAACAAAAAGTTCTAAAAGCTAACATGTTAAAGCTTATGAGAACAAAAAGAATTACAGTACTGCTCACCTGTGAAGGACTGACTAATGGAGGACTTGCTCTACCTGTTAATAGAATGGAGTAGTTATATTCCACCTTATTAATAAAATTTCTCCATTGAAAACAGATATTAGTTGAGGTTTGGTTTACCTTCAGCCATGAATCTCACTTGGGTCGAGCTTGAAATCCAGAGAAAGACAAAATAAATGGCAAAGCAGCCAAGTTTTTGAGACAACAAGAACTTGTAACCACTATAACCCATTTCTGGAACTTGAAAAGAAAAGTTTGCACTGCCAGGAGAGACTGAAAGATAACTTACATCTAAGAAAAGGATGAAGAAACAGAGTGCATGGTTTTCTATAAGAAAACAAGAAAATCAGTAATTGAAAGACATCTTATAGCAAAGTGCTTTTCTTTCACTTATCTGTCTCATACTTTGAGGTGATGGAACGTGGAAAGACAAATAAGAAATGGGAAGAAAGGCGAAAAGAAAGATTAGAACCAAACCCCAAGAGACAAGAAGTTTAACATTGGTTCTTGAGCCCCCAAACCCAAACAACATGAACATGTATATCCATATAATAGAAGAAAGAGAATAGTACAGGAATGGAGGTCCCTAGTGCATGTGTCTGTGTGTAATGTAGAGGAGACAGCAAGATGGGATGACCATAAATCATTACAGAAGCCTAATAACGTAAGATTTTAGCTCTCTCAATAAAAAACCATAAATTTGAATATGTTTTAAAAGGAGAACTAATGTCCAAAGCAGCAAACAAATTCCTCCACAATTTCCAACCAGAAGATGACATGAGTGACAAGTTCCCACAAGCATTCATTCCTTTCAACATATATAGTAATGGGTTGTTTTCCTCTGCTATTTTACTTCTGAAATTTTGATTCTTTGTAGTTGCAGTTCTGGTAATTGGCCTTGGGCAGTGCCACCATATCTCTGTTCATGTGCATATTTTTTCCTCCATTTCTATGTACTCCCAGAGTCTTCAATCAAACTCTCATAATTTTGTAGGCTCATGCAACCATTGAAGCCCAACTTTCTTTTTTCGTTCCCAACCCGTTTTGTAGTTGTTATGATGATGACCTCAGCTTCTTAGGCCCAAGTTGAAAACTTTCTTGCCAGTGATACAAAATTCAAGGAAGCTTTAAACTTCTGGTGCGATGCAATAAAGTGGAAAAAGACAGATCTCATTTAGAGTGTTGTAACAAATTTGGATCCAGAGGCGTGATTTACACTGTTCGTTGCAGCGAAATCATCACTTAATTATGAGACTACATGACCATCTTTACCGATAGCTATGCAAGTTTGGAAATCACTAATCATACCCGTCTATCTTAATTTAATCATCACTTAATTTTGGGACTACATCAATCCAAAGTTACCTACTAATTTTGAGTCGGTTCAATTGATCCCGAACTATTTACCAGCCTCGCCCAATTCTGTTGGTAGATCATTAGCATAGCCATCTCATCAGAGTATTGGTTGGAGAGCTTAAAAATAGCTTTCACCTCAGAACCAAGAAATTAATGCATCTCATGTTTGGTTTGCTATCGATAAAAGCACGTAATAATGTTAAAAACTTGAAGCCAACTCAAGCTAAGGGGCTCTTGCTTCCGGTGAGCCTATCAAGAATTATCCAACCTGGTTCAAGATAAAATTTCCGAGTCTCTTAGCCTTAGCTCTCCTCTATACTCAATGCATCTCATTGCCGCAATCAATTTCACATACCTAAAAAGTTAGGAAAGGAAATTTAATGATTTTGTACATTGTGTTTCCTGGATTAATGAGCCTGAAACAGAGTGCAAAGGAAATTATTGACGGCCTTTATAGAGCTATCTTACAGAGATAATCACCATGTACTTGCCTTGGAAGAAGAGAAGACATTGCAGACCAGGGTTAAAACTTTCCTGTAATACGACAAGCTTTTCCAGTACGAAAAGAAAGTTGTTTAAAGGTGTTATCCTTTGACATGATTGTATGGCTGTGGTTTATCATTAACTGCATACCAATATCAGCATCATTTCCTTTTATCTGCATTGAATTGGTCACCTTCATGCTTACCTTTTACCAATAATGATCACATGGTTACAGATGAACACAACTGGACGTAATCTTAGATATATACTTGGAGGAGTAGTAGTTCTCAAATGGTCAGATACAGTGTCTAAGCAAAAATTAATGTTTGTGGATAAGTTTCCTGATCATCAAAGCACAAAAAAAACTCTTCTGAGTTCTCTAATCAGGATTTCTTTTGGAAGATTAGGATTCTAACAAGAACTTGGATCATATTTCAAAACAGGAACCGAGCCTTAATCTGCTATCAAAAAATGGAGCAGCATAAGCAAGAGGGCCATATAAATGGAGCTCACTACTGCAACTTGGTATATTTTGTTTTGTCCACTAGGGCCGCCGGATTTAAAAAGGAAGAAACATGAAACAGTATTGTTCATGTTCACTCTTACAGTTTCCTTCCTTGCAAAGAAATCCTAGAATTGTCCATCAAACTACTGAAATTTCCTTTCTCGTTGTTTCTGACAAGTGAGATTTCAGGTAGGACATAGGAGAGTACTTTTGCAGCTCCAAGCTCAAACTAAATGACAGGAAAGATTGATATATGTTGCGTATGGCATTTTTGGAGTTTCGAAATGGAAACAAGAGTTTCTTGGAAGCTTCTTGTAGAAGGTAGAGACAGAAAAATCAGGGAAGACGTACTCCAAATACGACCAATATGTCCCAGACAAATAACACCATCCTACGAACAACACCTTTCTGAAAATTATACGCTAGTCTGTTAGAGTATAATCGGGAATTATATCTATTATCATTATTGTAGATTATAATCACGAATTATCATTATTGTAATTATTGTATTATTCTAGAATGTTGTGTTATCTCATGTATAAATAAAATAGATGGGCCCTGTTATTCTCATGGGTTCACAATATTTTATTTACAAGATTTGTCTTTTCTCTCTTGGTATCAGAGCAAGAGACCTAACATTATTATAGCCGCCACCATGTCTTCCATCTTGACTATTGATTCTACCTCATTCAAGACCTATTCGCTTTTCAGTTCCTCTAGCCAAACAGCTGCGATCAAGCTGGATCGCACTAATTATCTGGTTTGGGAGTCCATCGTCCTCCCCTTGATTGAAGGGAATCGACTTGAGGGGCATATCAACGGCAGCACCGCTCCTCCTCCACGGCTTCTTTCTGAAGATGCAGGAACAAAGCCCAACCTCGCTTTTGATGCTTGGTTCTTGACGGATCGCATGTTAGTCGGCTGGCTTCGTAACACGATGACCCAAGAAGTTGGGGCTCAACTACTTCACTGTCGCACGGCTGAAGATCTCTGGAAAAGTGCCCGTACACTAACCCTTGCTTCCACCAAGGCTCGGGCCATGGTGGTCAAAAATGAGCTTCACAATATGAGAAAGAATGCGTTGAAAATGGAAGATTACCTTACTAAGATGAAAGGTATTGTTGATGAACTTGCTCTTGCTGGCTCTCCTGTGGCCACTGATGATTTGATTCTTCACACTCTCAATTGCCTTAATGCTGATTATAATGCCATCGTGGTCAAGCTTGCGGACAAACCCGATCTCACATGGGTAAAAGCCCAATCAGCTCTCTTAGCATTTGAAAGTCGTCTCACTCAGTTGAATCAGTTCTCAAATCTTAGCATTCAAGCCTCTGCAAATATAGCCTAACGAGATGATGACTCTCATCGCTCTGACTCAGGCCGTCGTTTTGACTTTGGCAATGATCGTGAAAATTGGAGAGGATTCAGAGGCTCGAGAGGTGGCCACACACGAGGCCGTCGCAATGGAAATAGTGGCCGCCCTTTTGTCACTACTGTTAGCGACCTGGAAATACTGTGGCAACTTGTTACTCTCTTCAAGATCGTGGTTTCTCATATTCGAATAATTATTATCGTGCCTGGGACAATTTTTCTTATTCACCTCAAGCCCATTATGCTAATCCATATACAGTCTCAGATCCCAGCTGGTATATAGATAGTGGAGCAAACTATCATGTTACACCTCATTCTGAGAATATAGATCAGGTTACCCCTGTTGGTAAGTCTCATCTTACAACTTGCACTGGTGAACGGAGTCGGATATTGGGTATTGGTTCTGCTTCTATCCCTTGCAGTCAATCAAAATTACTGCTTATGTGCGTTCTGCTACTAAAAATTTAATGAGTGTGCACATACTAGTTCAAGATAACCCTGTCGATGTTGAATTTACTAATCGTGTATGTCTTGTGAAGGATACGGGGACAGGACGACTTCTAATGCAGGGAACGCCAAAGGAAGGGATATAACCCTTGGTGGACAGTAGATTAAATTTGCAGCCTCAAGTTCATGTCGCTAAGCATGTTTCAGAGTCAGATTATTTAGAATTTCTGAAGTGGCATCAAGCTTTAGGTCATCCTAGCATCAAAGTTTTAAAACAAGTTTTGAATAAATGTAATCAGAAATTTCATATTAATGTATTGGGTTGATGCTTTTCAGATGGTCGTGTACTTGATTAATCGTCTCCCAACACCAATGCTCCAAGGAGACACGCCTCTGTCTCAGCTACTTAAGACAGACACTGATTACAAGGATCTGAAACCGTTTGGGTGTGCATGCTATCCGTGCTTAAAGCCATATAATGCACACAAATTCCAGTTACATAGTCAAAGATGTGTCTATCTTGGTGTTGCATCTCAACAAAAAGGCTATAAGTGTCTCAGTGCATCAGGAAAAATTTCTATTTTTCGTCATGTTATATTTGATCCTTTTGTATTTCCTTTTGCATCAGGATTTATACAGCGACGCTCTACTCTTACATGTTCAGACACTGTAGTACCCTTTATCATTCAAGCACCAGGGGGTGCACAAGAAAGTGATCAAGATGCTATGTGGCTACCTTCAAGTGATGATTCTATTTCATTAAGACAGGAATATTCAGGGCCCAAAATTCATCTTCTGAGTTCTCCAGTCAGGGACATGAAAGTACAAATGAGGAGCCTTCAGATTGTTCATCAACAATAAGGCCTACTCACTCAATATCTCCAGGGCTCATTTGTCCGGTGTCACCAGAAGTATATGATGATCCAATAAGCCCACCAAATACACATCCAATGGTCACACGAGCAAAGGTTGGGATTACTAAGCCCAAACATCCTTATGTTGGACTTTTGAAAGCTGAAGATCCAGTTTCCTTAGCAAAATTTTCAGAGCCCCAGTCGGTTAAAGAAGCTATGGCTTCTTCCCTATGGCATCGTGTGATTGAGGATGAATTTGAAGCATTGCTGCTCAATAAAACTTGGGTGCTGGTACCATATCATAATCAAAAAATTGTTGATTGTAAATGGGTCTTCAAATCCAAATTCAAGGTTCATGGTTCTTTTCTAAAGCCTAAAGCCCGATTAGTGGCCAAAGATTTTCAGCAAACTCCAGGAATTGACTATAGTGAGACATTTAGTCCTGTTGTAAAGCCTACAACAATTCGCCTGGTGTTGACCATTGCAATGACTTTTAACTGGGAGATTCGACAACTTGATGTAAATAATGCCTTCCTAAATGGACACCTACAAGAAGTGGTTTACATGAAGCAACTGGAAGGATTTGTGGATCCAAAGCATCCCAATCATGTCTGTAAGTTAATTAAAGCTATTTATGGCTTAAAACAGGCTCCTAGAGCTTGGTTTGATCGTCTAAGACTTACTTTCCTGCAATGGGGCTTTAAAAATGCTAAGAGTGATATATCTCTTTTTATGCTTAGAACACATTGTCTGACTATCTTTGCTTGATTTATGTGAACGACATATTGGTCACTAGGAATAGCTGTAAGTATGTTACAGATTTGGTGCAAAAAATGAATACATTATTCTCTCTTAAAGACTTGAGTCCGTTATACTACTTTCTGGGTTTAGAAGTCTATCGCAATCCACAAGGAATTTATCTAAGTCAAGCCAAATATATTCTTGATCTACTAAAAAAGTTTAATATGTATGATTGTGCTCCTGTGTCAACTCCAATGGTAACTAGAAGACAAATTCCATCTAAAGATGGAGAGCTCTTGACTGATCCTACTATTTTTAGATAGGCCATAGGATCCCTACAGCACCTTATTACTACTCATCCTAACATTGCCTATACTGTTAACAAGCTTAGTCAATATCTCTCTCAACCTAGAGCAGGTCACTTTTAAGGTGTTAAACGAATTTTTCGTTACCTCAAGGGCACATATAATTTTGGGTTGCATATAAAACCCTTCAAGTCTCTTCAACTACATACTTATATTGATGTCGATTGGGCTACAGATATTGATGATAGGAAATCTATGGCTGGCATGTGTGTCTATCTAGACAATACTCTCATCTCTTAGTCCTGTCGCAAACAACGTGTTGTTTCAAGATCAATTACTGAATCTGAATATAGAGCCTTAGCTGATGGTGCAGCTGAGATCAAGTGGATTAATTCTTTGCTGTTTGAACTTAGTCTCTTCATCAGGAAACCATTTTTACTATAGTGTGATAACTTGAGCACTAGAGCACCGACAGCAAATCCTGTACAACATGCTCGTAGCAAGCATATTGAAATTGATGTGCATTTTATTCGAGACTTGGTATCATCTGGTATGATTGATATTAGATATATTCCCTCAGGAAATCAGATCTCAGATTATCTGACTAAAGCATTGTCAGAAGGCAAATTTCAACACTTCAGAGACAAACTCAGGATGACTGTCACACCTTCTCATTTGAGGGGGGATGTTAGAGTATAATCAGGAATTATATCTGTTATCATTATTGTAGATTATAATCAGGAATTATCATTATTTAATTATTGTATTATTCTAGAATGTTGTGTTATCTCATGTATAAATAAAATGGATAGGCCCTGTCATTCTCACGGGTTCACAATATTTTATTCACAAGATTTGTCTTTTCTCTCTTAGTCCAAAGGCGAATTGTAGACTACTGGCACAAGTAAATTTTAGGTATAATAGACGATACAACACACCCTTAACGTGTTGGACACATGGCTCACTATAAAGAATATTAGTTGTATGTTCACGAAATGAACAAGATGACATAGAAGCAATGAGAAGATTGTCGTCTTACAAAAGATGTTTGAAGACGATGCTGAGCAATGATATTAGCACACTGTTGCTTCCATTGATCTAAAGGTTGAAATCATTCAAGAAAGGTGAAGACACAAGCTAATACCTCAGAATACGTTGGTGTAGAGGAACTATTTTCGAAGGAACATAAAATTTAAAATACGAACGTGTTATAAATCTTGTCTTGTACACAAAAAAGTAGTAATATTCATAATTTAAAATGCGTCTATTTATAATAAACCGTGGGTAGAAGGTTGCGAGGATAACAGGAAATCATCGACGATGTGACGATAGAGCAGATCTTGTTAAAGCTCTAAAATACACAAAGAACACTGCAACTAAGTCCTCAAGTGTGCTATCCGAGACACAAGTTTTTTCTCCTCAATCGACATCATATTTTAAAATGTATTTTTTAATTTTAATTGTATAATAATTTTAGTTTTTACTAGAATCATAGTTAAAGTTAAATTAAACTTAATAAAATAGTTATTTGAATAAAAATTATATAACTTATAGTTTATATATAAATATATTATTGTAAAGTTAGGTTAATATAATTATTTAATAATAAATTATTCGTTCTTGATTTTCTAAAATAAAAACACATTAATTATCTAGAAAAAATAAACATACTAAATTAATTGAATCTTGTTAAAAATTTTATTTTTATATTTTTTCATTGTGCTATTCTTACTATTTATTTTCTCAAAGACTTACATTAGTTCTTGGAAATAGCATCAAGCCACTACAAGTAATACTAATTTTTATAGTTAAAGGTTTTTAATATAAATTACAAGTAAGCACATTAACTACAGATAATAGGAATGCAAATGTGAATACCAAAAAAAAAAAGACAACAATTAAAACTAATATTTTAAAAAACATAACCTATTCGTAAGTTTAATAGTGAAAATCTTAAACCAACTAACTTTTTTTCAATTTTCTGGTTCTATTAGTTTAATAATCTTTGTTGTTAAAAACTGATCAGTTTATTAATTAATTGGTCAATTTTTATAAATTAATCAATTTTATAAACTAAAATAAATCAATTAATTTTTATTTATCAATCTCTTTTTAATTAAATTTTAAATTTTTATATAAGTAAAAATATTGTTGTTCAATTATTTCATGATGATCTAATAATAATCAAATATCAATTATTGTTGCAGCCGTTGTTGAGAATAATATCAATGTTCTATTGTCAACTAAACAACATTGAAATAAAAATTAAAATTATGATTAGTCAACAATTTAAACTTAATTAAGCGACGAGTTTAAATTTAGAATATTTTATATGTTTCGGGATTTTTGTATGTTTGAAAAGTTATTTTTAAAATTAAGATGAATTATAATTTTTTCTCCGTAATTTAAATTTAGAAGTTTCATCTAAACTGCTCTTAGGAGCTTAATAAGAATATTATAACTAAGCTATTGTCATGATTTAGCTTAGCTAAGGCATTTATTGTCCATGTAAGGAACTACTTCTGATTCATGAACTTTTAATCAGACTAATGCTAGTGACCTCCATTGCTGTTATCTTGAGGAATATTTAGTTCAAACCCGTCTTTCCTTCAAGCACCAGTTGCTTCAAGATACCACTGACCACAATTACAAGATCACATGCAAGGATTAGGCTATTTTCTTCTGGATAATGCGTATCAACAACACAACATAATATAATTATGACTATCCAGTATCAAGTGTTGTCGGCTGGCTATCACAACATACGCCAGTCACATCTACAGCTGCCTTACACCATCCACCTATATGACTATAAGAGAGGTGGTTCCGATATCCAAATCATGATAATTACTTGTAGCTCTACGTAGAAATTAAAAAAAAAACTTTATTTTTATTTTTATTTTTATCTTTAGCGATTTTGATTTTGATTTAAGTAATTTTTGACCAAAGGTTACAACGTTACACTCGTTATTAAATTAATTTTATAACACATTTAATTTTACAATTTAATTAAACACAAAATTTGTGTTTATTAACTAAGATAAGGCTTATAATATGTGGGCTGCCTATGTTCAAGTATGACTCTAAAAACGAATGGATAAAAGAGAAAATGAAGGGTTACTGAAGAATACAGCCAACATAAAGTACAAAACCTGCAAGAATCCTCTTCAGTTTCTTCTCCACCCTCCTTTTAACTTTCCTCTTCTTTTTGTTCTATGCAGAGTAGTTTCTTGAGTTTCCTGGAGTCCCCACGTCAATCATTTCTTTCTGGCAAGGGTCTGTCTGCTCTAGTTTGGTGGCATGCACAAATAAGCAGTGAAAGTAGAGAAAAAAAACTCTTACCCAACTCTCTTCCAAATTTCACCAATGAGTGATGACCTACAACTTTTAGGATATGGATCGAAACCCTTAACATTTAGTCCAAGGACAAGGATTAAGCTACACCACAGACTAAACCTTCTAGATGTTGACACAGCACCTGATATGGACAAATGTATCTGTACAAGTAGGTTTTAGGCCTATGTCCTTCAATCGAGTAAGTGCATACCCTCCTACTCTAGGCTCTTCACCGACGTTTCCTGGAAATGGATAAGGTTGTGAATTTATGAAGACTACAGTGGATTCTCCTGAATTATTGTTAGTGGGATAAGTATTGAAATGCAATATATTATAACATAATTCTCTTACGAGAAGGTCCAATGATAAAATATGTAATGTTATCAAAATGCAACGTCTATAATAAATGTAATATACTTTTAATCGGACTAAAAATTATATTATTTAATTTTATAATGTAAAAAGAATGTCAAAACACTTAAGTCATTATATTGTTATTAAAATGATTTTAAGAAGCTCAATTTAATTATTTTCTCATAACACAAATTTTCTTAAATCATCACAATTATAACAAGAAATTGTTCGTATAAGTTTATATATTATTAAGTGACTATTTCACCACATTAGTTTAAGTTGTTTTGTGATACCAACTTAATTGATTTTATATATTTGCTAACACACCTCCTCGAGTGAAAGCCCTTTGAGTTTGAAACTTAAACAGGCCCACTTTACTTTGTGTTGAATTAATTTGATGATAAATAGGTGGAGTGTAGGATTTGAACTCAAGACCGTTTGGTCATAAAGGCTCTGATATTATATTAAGCGACTATTTCACACAATAGTTTAAGTTGTTGTGTGAGATCAACTTAATTGATTTTATACATTTCCTAACATATATAAACGTTCAAATACCAACAATTTTATGATAAATTATATTGAGTATCTTGAATTATGAGTAAAATAGTAAATATATTATAATTAACAATGTTAGAATAAGATATATGAATATATTTTTTCATAAGTTATGATATGTAACATTATAAAATGAAAATTGATATATATTTAATAAATTGTTAAAAAATAAGTTATTAAAAATAATTTACCAGTAATTGTAAATTTTTCATTCATGAACTTGAACTTATTTTCTAGATTAATTAAGTAAAAGATACTTTGACATTTTTCAGGAGCAAGAGGAACTTTTTTAAGATAAGGGATTCAAACAAGTAGTTTTGATTTGATTGTTATTCACTGACTTGTCGGATTAAAGCTCATCTTTGATTATGAGGCACAAGCTAACACACTTGAAAGAACACTTTAAATTACATATATTAATTCTCAGCGTTGTTAGCAAATCAAATCTTGGCATCCACGAAGGGTTACATATTTAAGATATTGTCCATAATTGAAAACAGTGATGGGTATGGCATTGCCTCGAAAGTTTGAATTAGTCAATCATTAAAATGAATTGAAGTTGACTCGACGATGCCAAATATTTCTACCTTACTTGTGATCCTTATGAATAGGTCATTATTAGTTAAATTTCTCAGACACAAGGTAACGCAGCTGAAGCTTCTGACTTGTTAATAGTATGTTAACCATACATTTCCTATGTGTTTGAAGGATTTTTCAAGTGTAAAAATTAAAAAAAAATGAAGGGACCACTAACTTTTTTTTCACTTTAGTAAAACCGATGATTAAAATACCTAACACTTTTCAGTTCCATTTACTTTACTTGTTGTTAAAAACCAATTCATTATTAATTCATCTGTCAATTTTTGTAAACTAATAAATTTTTATAAATCAATTAATTTTTATTTAAGAATATTTTTGATTAAAGTTCAAATTTTTAAAAAAGTAAGAACAAACTCTTTCAATCATATTTTAAATTCTTTAATTTTATTTAATCGTTAGCTAGTTTTATGATAATTTAATACTGATTGAACCTTTTAAATCATAAATCTCTTGTCTTATTGGTTTCAATTCTGATTCAATTTTTAAAACATTGAGGAAATAAATAAGTGTATAAGTAGAAAATATATAATTTCAAAATAATATTTATTTATCAATATATTCTTCAATTGCTAAAACTAATGTTATTATTTAGAATTAAATATTGAATTTTTAAACTTATTTCGTAAATAAGTTTTTTATAAATTTAAAATTATGCATCTAAAATGTTTTTATAAATTTTTTTTATTTTGAAAAATAGCTTTTGCATTTTAACATTAAATTAATTATACAATTAAAATATTTTAAATAATAATATTAAATAATTAAATAGCATATGTTTAGCTAATAATAAATCATCGATGATTAATAATTTGTCATCATTAACCAATGAAATTATGGTAGTGTAGGTAAGAGGTCCTTTCCTATATTGTCTTGACGGAGACTTGTATGCTCGTGGGTGATTCTTTCATTAGAAAACAAAAGAACTCGAAAGCCTTGTAGTTCATACATTAAAAGATATGCCCCTTGACGTACAATAAAGACAATCTCCACAACTAAATTATATTATCTTTTCCAATTATTCACATATTTGAAAGAAAATTGAAACACCTATTTCAACTAAAGTATCATAATATCTCTTTGTCTTTTGTTAATATGAAAACTCAATTAATGTATCTTTTAAATCATATAAAATCTATTATATATATTAAGGAAGAGTCGTGATTCCACTCAATAGGGAGAAAAAAGAAAAGGAAATCAAATTCAATGATTAAAATTTTTAAAACGATTTTGCGCTCGATTTACTTAATAACTCTTAATATAAAAATTGATTAGTTAATTAATTAATTTTTATAAATTAATAAGTTATTATATATTAAAATAAATCAATTATTTTTTAAAATTATTTCAAATTCTTGAATAGATAAAAACAATCTCTTTCAATTATATTTCAATTTTTTTTATTTTATTCAATTTTTAACTGATTTTATAACAATTAATACTGATTAAATTTTTTAAATTTTATACCTTTTATTTTACTAGTTTAATTTCTTTCAAAATTTTAAATATAGATTAAAATTGGAGAAACATGTTAGCTTGATTCCACTTTATCTGGCAACCTTAAAGACCTTACACTTTCAAAGAAATCTAAAAGTCAAGTAAAATATTAACTCATTGCACGTTTCCTAAGAATAAAATAAAAAAGATCTTACATGGAAATCCGTTCCATCCAATCCGAGATGGAAACGTGTTTCAACTTTGAAGGCGAGTGAAACAAGTACTAGTAACGATTCCGACAGAAACATCACCTTCAGGTCCAACTCTTTCCAGACCACGCTTCATTAGTCTCTCTCGCAAAGCCTTCTAATCTTCTTTATCCAGTGGAAACCTGCCACGTACGCCGTCCTTACACAACGATGGGCACTGAAACGTGTCAATTTTGCATGGGCTCAACCTACGATTCTGCCCTTTCAATTATGCACGTAGAAAAGGTCGACCCTTTGTCTTTATGCCCCTAAGTTTCTGTGTCTACTGTCTCGAGTCCCACTCAGCAACTTTGTCTTTACAAGATCATCATCTTTCATATGCACACTTTGACCATCTTCTTATTCTCTTTAAGTTTACTAATCATTGATTAAGACAGTAATGATCTTCCATTAGTCAATAGCATATCCTTAATTGTTATGTAAAATGGAAGCTTAACCTTAGAGTATGATGGTCCTATATAGGTCAACCAAATTGAGAAGTGTGGTCCATGAACAAGTGGGTCCCTTCCGTGCGAGTGACTGATTGTCCATAAGCCGTTGGAGATCAGTCTCCATCGCTCGGCTGTCCGCACATATGTATGAATTTTGATTATGATTGGATGGTAAAATTAGGCACAGCTTTTCCCTTTTAGTATAAAAGAAAAATAAAATGATTTGAGTGTAGTTCCCTTTTAATAGTAAAATGATGTCTACACGAATTCAATTTTTTTACTCAATTATTTTTGAACAATTTAAAATCATATATACATTTTGAATAAATTGTCAAGTATGGCAACATCTAACAAACCAATTATTATAAATGATTTTTTAGTTAATTAATTATTTAATTAAAATTGAAAATTTTCGTCCCTAGATGATAGAAAATGTAATTTTAAGGACAAATGTAACATACTTCTTGTAGATTTTTTTGCATAAATTCTTAGTGTATTTAATAAATTATATATTTAAAACAAAATGTTTTACTAATTACTAAGTGTGATTAATCGACTTGTTTGTTTCTATTTTTATTTTCTGTTTTCTGTTTGTTTTCAAATTCAGTAAAAAAAATTGTTTGTTCGAGCTTTTTTTATTAAGTTTTGGTTTCTTCTTGTTTTCAAAAATTATAAAAACTATAAAAAGTAGTTTTTGATTTCTGTTTCTGTTTTTATTTTTTATAAGTTGATTTACTATCAACTAAATATATTATTTAATATATTAATTTTAATAAGAATTTAAAATTAATAATTTAATTTAATCTTATATATTTAATTAATTAAAATTAATTATTAATAAGAATAATGAATAATTTAATTTTTCTTATCAATTTTATTTAATTTTGTAATAAAATAAAATAAATTATTATCAATAAATGTAATGAAATTAATATATCTTCAAAATATATAAATTTTAAACAAATTTTTATTTAATAATTAAAATATAAGTAAAATATATTAATTTTAAGTTACTTATTTTTTATAAGATAAAATAATTTTACTAATAATTTGTTAATAAATATTATACAAGAGGTTAAATAAATTTATTTAATAAAAATAATTTATCTTTAATTTTTTCTAATATGTAATTATTATTAGTGATAAAAGTATAACTACATCTATATTAACAACCAAACAAGTTTTTGTTTCTATTTGAAAGAAAAATAAGAAATAAAAACAAAAAATGAAAATTGAAAGTTAATTAGAAGTGAGACCAATTTCAACTTAACAAGATTTTCAATGTTAAAATTGAATCTATCTCTTGCACAAATCCAATAGACACTTAAAATTTCACCTTCTACGAATTAAGCTATCATTTTTCAAGGCAATAACATATAGAATTACCCATGTTAGTTCAATTTTCTCTCTTGTAATATATAAGGTTGTTGCAAACAGTGAATTTATTTTATCATTCAAGATTTTCTTTTGATTTTAATGGGGATCAAAACGAGAGAAGCGAAATAATAGCTACTAAACCATTGTTGATTGATCATTGAAGTTCTTTGAGAAAATGATTCATCATTGAAGTTCCTCCAAGGTGAGGATATATAGCTTTTTAGCTTTAAGACTATTGTTGACCAATTAATCAAGGTAGGCGTCTAGGAAAGATTCCATAAGCTACCTGGTACATAGAAAATCATACCCAAATAGCTCCAATCTTTACCTCTTTCCTTTAAGAACGTGAATCCATCCCATGCACGCAATGTTCAAAGATTTTGTTATTCCCAAAAGTAACATTGTTATCTCTCTCGAGGGTCCAATCCCAAAGTATAAATGACTAGAAATATGACTGTGCATACTTATACGGGATAAGGAATAATTTCATTTAGACAAGTTTAGTTATATATACAAATTATTTTTATTATTTTTGACTGTTAAATCCCATAATTTTTAGAGTTAAAAGTCTAATTATAAGATGAGGTACATAGATCCATTTTAAGTGTCATTCACTCGTAAGAAAATAACAAATACACTATATTGTCCCAACATACTGACAATCATACTTCAAATAAAATCATTTGGATAAGTTTTGTATAACTTTTTAAGTAATTTGATTAGAATTATTAAATTACTTTTGAAAAATTTGGAATTCTTGAATATCCTTGAGATTGATGGAAATTCTATATAAAAAAAATATGCAGTTATTGGTGTTTGATTTCTGATCAATGTAACAGTACTTGTGGAGGCGTTGATGGTGGTCCTTGGCCAACAATGGTAATAATGTATCTTCATCATTTTCCGAGTCACCTCTTGTTTTTCATGCGAGTGAGTTGGCAAAATTTTCCAACTTCTACCACTTGGAGTAACATCAGCCAGAATGATTGTTAGGATACATACTGAAATCGGCCATTCCTGAGTATCTAAGAGTAATCACGTAAGGCAAGTGAAGATTATGTATGATATCAACAAAATCATGAGGTGGACGATAAAAGAGAATAAGATGATTCAGCAAGAAGGTAGATTACAGTTGTGCCAAGGGTAGGGTAGGGTAGCGTAGGGCCTAACGACGGCTTGCTATTAGCTGGATTTGAAAGCAATCTTTCTCTCTATATATATTAATGCCAATCTTTCTCTCTATATATATTGGCTTAGCAGCCCATAAACTCTCCAAATCATCACTCTTAATAACAATTCTCTGCATGTATTCTAGTCCCCTTTGATGTATCGCAAAGTCTGACTAATCAAAATGGTGATCACCGTGCACAACCATCAAAATGCCCTTCTTTTCTTTTGCTTTCTGGCATTTTCACTTTCTGTTTCGGCTCGACCAGCAACTTTCCTTCAAGACTTCAAGGTCACGTGGGCTGATTCCCACATCAGGCAAATCGATGGAGGGAGAGCTATCCAACTCATCCTCGACCAAAACTCTGGTTCTTTTTCTTTAACATACATTTTTATTTCGTGGGGTCAATGGTTATTTCATGCCACGTAATGTTGTTTTTGTGTAATAAAAGGTTATGTTTATTGTTTACTGACTTTATTCCAGGATGTGGGTTTGCTTCCAAAAGTCAGTACTTGTTTGGTCGCGTTAGTATGAAGATTAAGCTCGTTCCCGGAGACTCTGCCGGAACTGTCACTGCCTTTTATGTAGGTTTTCTTATGCTCTGAGTATGAACTTAAAAAGCTTCTATTATGGTTCAAACGATGACAGCTTCTGATGATTTACTGTAACGTTTTTGTCGTACGTAGTTGAATTCGAACACCGACAATATACGAGATGAACTGGACTTTGAGTTCCTAGGGAACAGGTCCGGGCAACCTTACACGGTTCAAACAAACATCTATGCTCAAGGGAAAGGTAACAGAGAGCAACGAGTTAACCTTTGGTTTGATCCTTCAGCTGACTTCCATGAATACACAATACACTGGAACCATTACCATATCGTGTAAGCTTCATTTTTAACTCGACCATTTCGAAGTATCTTCTCCTTTATCAGAACTTTATCTAAAACAGATCATGTGTTTGGTTTTGCAGGTTCTATGTAGATACTGTGCCTATCAGAGTTTACAAGAACAATCAAGCAAAAGGAATCCCGTATCCGAGATCCCAGCCTATGGGAGTTTACTCAACGTTATGGGAAGCGGATGACTGGGCAACAAGAGGTGGCTTGGAGAAGATCGATTGGAGCAAAGCCCCATTTTACGCATACTACAAGGACTTCAATATCGAGGGTTGTCCTATGCCAGGACCAGCAACTTGTGCCTCCAACCCGCGTAACTGGTGGGAGGGTGCTACTTATCAAGCCCTAAACGCCATGGAAGCAAGAAGGTACAGGTGGGTTCGTTTGAACCACATGATCTATGATTACTGTAGCGACAAATCCCGATACCCGGTCACCCCACCGGAGTGCATTTCCGGAATCTAAAGAAGCAATAAAGTCAAGCAAGTTGGTACATGTACATTCATGTCATACTTTAATGTGTTTTACTTATACACGTCTACTTATATGTGTTCTTGTGTATCCTTATACTGGAAAGAGCCATGCAAGTTTAACTTGGGGTATCAATGCAATAAAATATGCTTTGTGTACAAGTGTGGACAAGTTTATGCTTTATTCTCCTGAATTTAGTGATTATCTAAACATTTTATTTTGTAAAAATAATTTTTTAACTATTTATAATATTAAGACATCAATATTTAAATGTCATGCATGAAATATTTTAAAGATCACTAATAACATAACCACTATAGCTACTTATGGTATGAGTTTTCAAGAGTGAAGCAAAATTAAATGGTTGAGAGTCAGAAAAATTGTTTATTTATAGGATGGTCCTATACAGAAAAATGGGAATAGGTCATGGCTAAAACTGAATCACTCGACTATGTGGAATTGGTGTTTTACTTGGTTTGGTCTCTGTTCAATCATCTACAATAGTATGATTCATATGGTCCCTGAAATTCAAAATGGTAGGTACAACCCTTGCCATATCACAAAGAGTAACTGTGGCCATAGGAGTGTGGTCGCAGCAATTCAAAACGTACGACTATGGCCCTATTGGCTATTGCCCTTAAAGGCAATGTAACGTTATAACCCTTCAAAAGGTGATTTAAGTGTTTGGAAGAAATTATTTAAAAGTATCAAAATATTGAGATCTTGCTTAATTTTAATATGACAGATTCGTTGAAAATCTTGGTGTTAAAGATTTTGAATTTTTCAATGATTAAAAATACAACAAGCTCGGTCAGTTCAATCGTAAAATTTTTGAACCGTCTAATTTTTCGGTTTATAATTTTTAACTTTTCAATTTGATTTACTTTAATAATTTTTGTTGATAAAAATGATCAATTTATTAATTAATCGGTCAATTCTCATAAATTAATAAATTCTTATAAATTAAAATAAATCAATTAATTTTTATTTAACTATCTCTTTTTTCAATTGGACGGCAAATTCTTCAATGAACAAGGATAATATCTTTTAGTCATATTTTAAATTCTTTAATTTTATCCAATCTTTAATTGACTTTATGATGGTCTAATATAGGTTAAATTTTTTAAAACTTAAACTTCTAATCTTACCGATTTAACTTTTTTTTAATTTGAAGAATCATTATCTTAATTAAAAGGGTTAATGATAAAAATTATAAATTTTACTCAATTTTAATATTAACCTAAGCTTAAAATGGTAGAGTTAAAATTTTTAAACATTTAATTTTCAGTTAAAGTATTTAAATATTATTTTTATATTCTATTTGTATTTGTGTCGTGAATGAATTTTTATTATTTAAAATATTTAAAATATTAAAAATTATAAAGTAATTTAATTTTTAAAATTGCATGTGAAAAGACATCTGATGTGAATATTATTGTGCCACTCTTTTTTCCTTTTATGGATCTGAAAGTTTGAAACCACGGAAGCTAACGACAGTCGAACTAATATGAAGATGCACGGGCCGTCCCTCCAGTCGTCGGAGACATCTATTAGAAATGGGGCCATTGTGAGCTATCACCATTTCAATCAACTAATTGTCTGTAGCACCTCTGCAACTTGCAATCATAGCCATTGCTACCAATCGTACTTGATAATTAAAATTGTGGATAACGGCTCATTAAGGTGTGATTAAGTGGTTGGGGGAGTCTTTACAAGAATATTTTAGCAATGGATTGGCTTAGATTTTTTAAGAACTAAGTAGTTGAGATTTTCATATCACAACAATTTGAGTTTAATATATGAAGTTGAATTTATGCTTAGATTTTTTAAGAACTAACTAGTTGAGATTTTCATATCACAACAATTTGAGTTTAATATATGAAGTTGAATTTATTATGTAATCTTGAGTTGTTAATTTGTCATGTAATTTACTTAAAATTTATTATTTATAAATTGTCATGTTCACTTAAAATTTATTATTTTAGGAGAAATTTTTGTCTTACTAATTATTATAAAAGCAATAGAATTATATTATCACTCTAGATCAATTTTAATAATAGTTTTATTAAAATGATTTGAGATAAATCTATTTTAATATTTATTTTTAAAAATAAAATTATTATTATTATTAGTTTATTACTACACCACCACCGCTATTAATATTTATTATTATTATTATTATTATTATTATTATTATTATTATTATTATTATTATTATTAGCATCTTTTTTTCCACTCTTTCTCTCTCTCTATCTCTGTCTTTCTCATTTCATGTGAGTCATTTAAAAATAGTATCTTTATTAGTTAAAGGTAAGGTTGAGTATTATTGAACTGTTCCAAATTTCATGCATGAGCAAGATTCTTACTAGATATTGTTATTATTGTTGTTATTTTTAAGAATAAAATAATAAAATATTTTTAAACTGAATAAAATTGAAAGGAATTTTATATCTTTTAATCAACATGACTTAAGTCCACTCTAGTTGGAGCCAAGTACCGGGGTGTCAATAAAATGAAGCAACAAGAATCTTAAAATCATTAGACAGATACATGTTCCATCGACAAGGAATATCAACTTTCTATACGGCACATTGCAATCAAGCCGAGAAAACTGTTGTCTAGTCAATCGACCGACAGACATAACAGGAAATGATGAATTTGAAAAAGCAGCATTTAGTTATGAACTCAGGCCATTTCAGGAGTGAGTGGTACAACACTTGTAGTACCCTCATCTTTTAATTAAATGTCTTAAGATTGAGTCCAGACGACGGTTTAGCTAGTATTTTACTTCTTACGAGTTCATTCGGTGTAAATAAAAATTAGCCTGAATGTGAATAAGTACTTTCCCATAATTGAGATCCTCTAAAATATCTTATGGGCTAACCAAAAAATAAATCTACTCTACCAACACACTAAATTCATATTTATGTAATTAAATTTAAAATCTACATTACTCTAAAAAAATATCATTATAAAGATCTCGTCTAGAACTTTAAAATAAAACTAATATTGAATATAATATTAAATTTATTTTTAATATTTATTTTTAATTCTTATTTATAAGTGTTATAAATTTTTAATAAAATATTTTAATAATAAAAGTACATTTTAAATAAAAAGTACATAAATTTAAAAGTAAAACAGCCACAAATTTGATTTTAAAAAATTAAAATTCAACCAAAAATATTTGAAATTATAATCAAACTAAAATAAATTCATAAAAGCATATAATAATTAATCACGAATCATATTTTATTTTAATTTTTATAAATGAAATAAATTCATAAAATTAAATTGTTGTATAAATATAAATTAATATAGTTAACAACTAAATTATTATAAAATATTGTTTTAAGATACTTGATTACCAAATTTGGTGTAGAATAGTTGGAGTGTAAAAAAATTGTAAAAAGATTCCTGAAATATTCCTTTTTATACTAAATTTGGTGTAAAATTTTAGTGTAATAGTTGAAGACGGCCTCAGGGTCAGAGGTAATAAATTAAGGAAGGCAAAACATTTTGGGTTTGAAGTAATTTGATTTGATTTTATTAAATTTAATAAAAACATCCTAATTAAATCTTAGTTAAAATATTTGAAATAATTAAATAATATAACATTAGTTTTTAATAAATAAGAGAGTTGGAATGATTTGAATAATTGTCATTATCAAACGAAATTATGGTATTTGGTGTAAAATTTTAAGCTTTGTTGAAAAATGACATTTTATAAAAACATTATTAAAGAATTAATTTCAAATTATATACAAAAGAGGTAGTCCATATGGAAGTGTGATTAAATGATTTATTTTAATTAATTAAGAAAGAATGAAAAACACAATGTTAATAGATAATTATCATTTCTTAAATAAATAATAAAAAGTAGACATCCAATTTTATAAGGTTTCAAATATTGAATGAAAGCCGGTTTTTTCTCGTATACAACAATCCTTAAGAGTTACAGTTCGATGAGATCACTAGTTTAACAACAAAGTAGTATATGAAATATATTTAATTTGTTTGGGATAATGTTAAAAACGTGCAAATCGAATGTATCTTCCGAAATTTCCTCACATATTGAGAATGATGACAACTGGCTTTAAAGCAACACGAGCAATTCCTGAAGATGGCTTTCAATGGCCTGCAATATCAGAACCGTCAGGAACCATTAATTTTCTAGTTTATAAAGTAATATAATTTGAAAAAAAAAGGCAATCTTGTATATGCCCCGTTTGCAGAAGGATTGCAACTTCAGTATTATAATACAGAAATCAAGCACAAGAGTAGAGTAACTTGATGATAAATCAGAAGCCACTTGCCGTAAGAATGATGTATTAAGAGGAGGGATTTTTATCATAGAATCTGTTTATGAAAATTTAGTTCCCTCAACTACAGGAAACCACAAAAATTTAGTATCTTATTCTCCGAATTCAAAACCTTACTCTGGGAAGTTGGATGCCTCATACTTGGTATCAAAACCTTCAACGGGTATGTTGACAAAAGTGTCTTGATCCCTGCACCGAGTCAAGTATTGGTCAAAAAACATTGAAATTTATCCATGTGATGACAAATGTTGATGCCGTACGTTTTTGGCCAAGGCAGATTTTTCTGGCCTATTTGGCCAAAAGTCATCAAGCTTGTTTCTGGCATGAATTTTTCCTTACGTGAAGATTGCGGAGAGGTTGAAAATTTTGACAGAATTCCTTGGACGAAAGCTCAAACATTGGCATTATAAATAGAGAAGTTTGTTGAAGCTTCATCTATACCATTTTTTCTCAATTCGGTCACTACATTTCCATTCCTTTTTTTTTCTCTGGCAAAAAGTTTCTATTTATTTGGAAGTAGTAGTAGTTGCAAAGCTTTTGCACCAATCTTTTGTACATTCTCTACATTTTAGTGAATTTGGCTTACCCTCTGACCGTAGATGTATGTCACATTGACAGAACTATGTAAATCTTTATGTTCAGAGTCCCATTTATTTTCTCTTTCTTTATTTTTCGTTACTTTATTACGGGCGATTTAATATAACCAGATTTGGACTGAGGGCATTTTACCTAACAAATTGGTATCTAACAATGAGCTTTAGTCTTGTTTGTGTTTAATTTACCATATGCTCTGAGGTTACCACTAACGTGGATCCTCCACATTAGAAAGTAAGTTAGATTGGTAGTCTAAAGGAGGCCCACCACTTCTGTATCACTTGTGGGGCCCACTATCCCATCTTGTTTATAGGAGCTCATTACCTTGGTTTTATTTGTAAGGTCCACTACTCAGTTTTTTGGGAGGGGCCTACTGTCCAGTTTTCAATTGAGGGGTCCATTGTTCCCATTTTGTCTGCGGGACCCACTTCTTGAAAAATAGTGAGCATTATAATTTTTCAGCCACCATGACGGTAACGAAGACTTCAATTAAAATGTTTGACCAGAGTATTAATTTTAGTATGTGGCAACTTAAGATGGAAGTTATTCTCATACAAGATGGGTGTGAGATGACACTTGATAAAGTTGAAAAAAAGCTAGCGAATATGACATCAGATAAATTCACAGTTCTAGATAAAAAGGCTAGATCAACCATCATATTGAATCTTTCAATATGAGGTTTTCCAAGAAGTTGTTGGTGAAATTATAGCCAAAGGTATGTGGGAGAAGTTGAAAGTCATGTACATGAAGAAGACGGTGGAAAACTGGTTTTATTTGAAACAAAAGTTGTAAATGTTGAAAATGACATAAGGTACATCTATTCTTTCACAACTGGATAAATTTAATTATCTTATTTTGGATTTGAAGAATGTAGAAGTGAATATTGAGGATGAAGATCAAGCCATAATACTGTTTTGTTTTCTTTCCCAGCCCTTTAAATATTTTCATAATACTATGATTTATCGGAAAGAGTCAATTTCATATAATAGTATTAAGTCTGCATTAAAGTCAAAAGAGCATATTGATAGGGTCATCATTGGGAAGACTAGTAGAAGTCAAGCAGAGGGACTATTTATACGAGGTACATTTAAAAATAGAGATTTTGAGAAGGGTAGATCCAAAGACAAGTCTAAGTCTAGACACAAAAATAAAAATTGCAATTATTGTAAGAAAAAGGGGCACATAAAGGTTGATTGTTATAAAGTGAAAAATAAAGTGAAAAATGAGAAGAATAACAGCAACACCTCCGAGGCTAGTGTAGTAGCATATTAGAATAAGGGAATTATCTTTGTAGCTACAAAAGATAAAGTCTGGTCTAATAAGGAGTGAATTTTAGATTTGGGTTGTTCTTACCATATGAGTCCCGGCAGGGAGTGTTTTTCTACTTATGAGTCATTAGATGGTGGAATTATTTTGATGGGTAATAATGCTGCTTGTAAAGTTGTTAGCAAATGTACAGTCCGGATCAAATGTATGACGGTATCATTAGAACACTCATTGATGTTATACATGTTCCTGATTTGAAGAGAAATCTCATCTCTTTGGGCATTTTTGATTCTCAAGAGTACAGGTACTTAGCTGAAGGTGGAGTTTTAAAAATTTTAAAAGGTGCTCTTGTATTGATGAAAGCTTACAAATCTGGTAGTTTATATATTTTGCAGGGGTCTACTGTGACAGATACTGTAGTAGTCTCTATGTTTTCAAATGCTAACAGTACCAAATTGTGGCACATGTGTTGGGACACATAGGTCAGATAGGCTTAACGTTGTTAAGCAAAAGAGGCCTACTTTGTAGTCAAAGTATTGGTAAGATGGATTTTGCGAGCATTGTATCTTTGGGAAGTAGAAACGAGTTAGTTTCAGTTCTCCAGCTTTCCACAAAACAAAAGATACTTTAGATTATATTCATTATGATCTTTGGGGGCCCTCTCCTGTTCCTTCTAAAGGTGGTGCCCAGTATATGTTGACTTTTATTGATGATTATTCAAGGAAAGTTTTAGTGTATTTCTTAAAACATAAGAATGATGTTTTCTTAACCTTTAATTAATGTAAAGTTTTGATTGAAAAGCAGACAGGGAAACATATTAAGAGGCTGTGAACAGATAATGGTTAGGAATTTTGTGGATGTGAATTCAATTAATTCTATAAAACTGAAGGAATTGCTCAACATCACACTATCAGAATGACTCTGCAACATCGAGCGCATTAACCAGACTCTTTTAGAAAGGGCTCAGTGTATGATCTCTAATGCAAGGTTGACACTTGATTTTTAGGCAGAAGCCATTGCTACAGCTGGCTACATCATCAACCGCTCTCCTTGTGCTCCTCTCAATTTCAAAACTCCCAAGGAATTTTGGTTAGGTACTCCTGCTGATTAGTCGAATTTAAGAATATTTGGGTGTCTAGCATATATGCATATATATGAGAGAAAGTTAGAGCCCAGGGCTAAGAAATGTATTTTCCTCAGTTATGCTTCAGGGGTGAAAAGATATCAATTGTGCCTAGGGCTAAGAAATGTAATTTTCTTGGTTATGCTTCAGGGGTGAAAAGATATCGATCATGGTGTCCTGATCCTAAGTCACCTAAATTTGTAATTAGAAGAGATGTTACATTTGATGAGTCCTTTATGTTGTATTCTAAAAGTGAGTTTTGTAATACTGGTAATTTTGAAAAAGAAGATAGTACACAGAATCATGTGGAGTTAGAGATTGGTAGTTTAGGTCCTTCACAGATGTCTTCTACACATCAGACAGATCAAGTTGATGAATTAGATACTGATCATGTTGAAGATGAACCAATATAAGAAGAATATTCCATAGCCAGAGACAGACTAAGAAGGGATATTAGACCATCACAGAGGTATACAAATCTTGTTGCCTATACTTTATCAGTGGCATAAGAAACAGGTGAGATGGTGAACCTTTCACATATACAAAGGCAGCTTCAAGTGTTGATGCAGATAAGTGAGTGGTAGCTATAAACGAAGAATTGGAATATCAACACAAGAATGGTACTTAGGTTCAGGTGAAGTCACCAAAGGGTAAGAAAATTGTTGGCTACAAATAGGTCTTCAAACGAAAAGAAGATACTTCAGGTGTTGAAAACGTAAGTTACAAGGCACGTTTAGTTACAAAGGACTACAGTAAGATAAAATGTGTTGATTTTAATGATGTTTTCTAACGCGCACCACAGAAGGGTGAGTTGGATGGATGAAGTTTTGGTGGTTTTTCTTGGAGGATTGAATTTAACTATGAAGGAATTAAGATGAACATAAAATTTTGAAAACCTAAGCTAACGGATACGTGAGGCTAATCTTTACGACACCTCCTGGAAATGTAATCCAAGAAATCCCGATAATCAAAATCAACGAAGAGAAAGGAACCAAATAACACGCCACAATTGAACAATTTATAAGTGGAATTAGGTTCTTGGTGAAACGAAAACAAGAGGATAGTTCCTCATTGAAGCCGACAACTACAATAATAATAATACCAAAATTTCCCTTGTTTCTAACCCTAATGAGGTTATTTATACCTAGATCAATTAATAAAAGATTAGGCTAAAAATACGTGGAAGCTCGAAATAAAACAAAGGCCAAAAATAATAAAACTAACAAAGTCATGCGCCAAAGGTCTGATCTCCATTGTTTTTGGGCTTAAGGGAATTAAATAGCCTAAGTCCCATTTAATTAACACATGACTGACTCCTACACTCTTTGGGTTTAAGTGATGGAACATTAAAATCAGCCCAAGTTTTCATGTCTTCAACCCCAAGTGTGACCAGTCCAAAGATTTGAGTTAAGTAAATTATTTTGGGTTGTAACCCACTAAACTCTCCTTCAATAGGCTTGGAGCTCTCCACCCTCTCTAAATAGAAGTTCAAGTACGTGTAAAGAGCCTCGTTAAGTCTTTTGGCCCTAGCTTTGGTCATGGGTCCTTTTGGCATGGCAAGCTTTCTCCCTAGGCCTATGACATCCACACTTGGTCCATTTGGTGTCACCCTGATCCTGCTCACATCAGCCCCTCCCTCCTCTAGAAGATTCATCCTCAAATCTAAATTCATATCAAAAGGAGAAAGATCAGCAACATTAAAAGTAGCGGACACATTATACTCACCTGAAAGATCAATCTTATATGCGTTGTCATTGATCCGCTTTAACACTTGGAATGGACCATCACCCCTAAGATCCAGTTTGGATTTCCTCTGGATAGGAAACTACTCCTTCCTCAGATGCACTTAAAATCAATCACCAGGTTTAAAGGTCTCCATCTTGTACCCCTTGTTAGCTTGCTTTACATATACCTTGTTCCTCTGCTCAATGTATTGTCTCGCCTTCTCATGTAACTCTCTGAACATCTTATCTTTTCTTTTGCCATCTGTACTAGACAACTCATGCAAGGGTAAAGGTACTAAATCCAAAACAATCAGAGGATTAAAACCATAAACAAGCTCAAAAGGTGAAAATCCTATGGTAGAATACACACTCCTGTTATATGCAAACTCAATAAATGATAAATACTCGCCCCAGGTTTTCAAATTCTTACCCACTATAGCACATATCAAGGTACCCAAGATCTCATTAACTACCTTGGTCTGACCATTTGTCTATGAATGAAAAGTAGTAGAATAAAGTAATTTTGTACCCAACTTGCCCTACAAAACTTGCCAAAACTGGCTTTAAAACTTAACATCTCTGTCAGAAAAAATAGACCTAGGAATGCCACGCAATCTAACAACATCTCTGAAAAATAAATTAGCCACATGCACATCATCATCAGTCTTATGGCATGCAATGAAATGTGTCATCTTGCTAAACCTATCCACAATAACAAAGATGCTATCAAAATCCCTCTTTTTCCTAGGCAAGCCCAAACAAAGTCCATAGAAACATCAACCCACGGTTCAGTAGGCATAGGTAAAGGGTATACAATCCATGAGGTTTGACAATGGATTTTGCTTGTCTACATGCAATGCATTTGGCATATACACGGTTAACATCCCTATGCATAACAGGACAAATAAAAATGTTTATGTAAAATATTCAAAGTATTAGCAACCCCAAAATGACCCATTAAACTGCAATCACAGGCCTTATGCACAAATAAAACATGTATAAAACAATTAGGCACACACAATTGACTACCCCTAAACAGATAGCCATCATGCCTATAGAATTTATGGAATGCAGCATGTTCATAAGCAGAATATACAATAGTAAAGTCAACATCTAAGGCATACAAATCTTTAAGCTGCTTAAAACTCAAAAGTTTAGAACTAAGAGCAGAAAGTAAAGTGTACCTCCTAGACAATGCATCAGCTACCACATTCTCCTTCCCTTGTTTGTATCGAAGCACATAGGGAAAAGTCTCCAAAGACTCCACCCAAGTGTCATGTTTCTTACTCAACTTGCCTTGTCCTTTTAAGTGCTTTAAAGACTCATAATTTGTCCTAATGACAAATTCCCTAGGCTGAAGGTAATGTGTCCACGCCTTCAGTGCTCTCACAGCAACATATAATTCCTTATCATAGGTTGGATAATTGAGTTGTGCACCACTAAGCTTCTCACTGAAGTACGCCATTAGCCTGTTTTCTTGCAAAAGCACAACTCTTATACCAATCCTAGAAGCATCACATTCCACCTCAAAAGCTTATCAAAATTAGGTAAACAAAGAATATGAGCAGAACACAATTTATCTTTCAACTGTAAAAATGCATGCTCTTATTCCTTACCCCATGTAAACCCTTTATCCTTTTTGACTATTTTAGACAGAGGAGCAGCAATGGTGGAGAAATCTTTTACAAACCTCCTGTAAAAACTGGCAAGTTCATGAAAACTCCTCACCTCACCCATACTTTTAGGCTTTGACCACTCTCGAATAGCCTTCACCTTCTCATTATCAACCTCTACTTCCTGAGTACTGACTACAAACGCAAAGAGAACCAATCTATCAATGCTCAATGCAAAATGTGCACTTCGTAAGATTTGCATACAGTTTCTCCCTTCTCAACACATCCAACACTCACTTTACATGCATGACATGCTCATCAAGATGGGAGCTATAATCCAAAATGTCATCAAAATATACAACCACAAATTTACTAAGAAACTTAATCAAAACATGATTCATTAACCTTATAAAGAGTGCTTGTTTAGAGAAGTGCTCTCAGTGTCTTGAAGGAAAACATAATCGAGTGACTTTCAAGACTAATCCTCCTCATCGAATGCCAAATATGTTAGATTTGGGCAATCAGATGTTTGTGGTCTATTAAAGGTAAATTCAATTTCCAATGCATCTTATTTTGTCACTTTTATTGATAAAAATTCTAGTAAATTGTGGACTTATGCCTTGAAGACAAAGGATCAAGTGTTTGACAAGTTTAAGGAGTTTCAAGCTTTGGTTGAAAGGCAAAATAGAAAGAAGTTGAAGTGTATATGGACTGATAATAGAGGCGAGTATCGAGGACCATTTGAAGAATATTGTAGGCAACAGGGAATTCGACATCAGAAGACACCTTTAAAGACACCTCACCTGAATGAGTTGGCTAAGAGAATAAACAGAACATTGATGGAGAGTAAGATGCATGCTTGAGGATTCAAAGCTGCCAAAATCTTTTTGGGGTAAGGCTTTGTACACTGCCACTTATGTGGTTAATCTAACTCCTACTATTACTTTGTAGAGTGATGTTCCAAAAAATGTCTAGACTGGTAAAATAGCTCTTATGATCATTTAAGGGTATTTGGTTGCAAGGCTCATATTCATATTATAAAAGATGAGAGGTTGAAGTTGGATGCTAAAGCTAAATAATGCATCTTTATTGGCTATGGTCGGGTTGAGTTTGGTTATAGGCTTTACGATCCTGTTAAAAAAAGCTTGTGAAGAGTCATGATGTTGTGTTTCACGAAGACCAAACCACTGATGATATTGAGAAGGCAGAGAAGAGTGATTCTCATATTCAGAGTGACCTCACATTTTTTAATTCAGTTCCTGTGTCACAGTTGCTTATTAGAGTTGGTGGAGGAGTTGAGACTGATATGCAGCTTGATGACGTTGTTCATGACTAGTATGATGGCTACTTGCATAATCCTATATATGATACTGATGATGATCAACCCGCTAAAATAGATCCACAAGAAGCCACACTTAGAACGTTTACAAGAGTTAAATAACAGTATACCTAATATTCCCCAGATGAGTATGTTCTCTTGACAGAAGGGGGAGAGCTTGAATGCTTTGAAGAAGCTATGGAGAGTGTAGACAAGCAGCATTGGGTTCATGTTATAGAGAATGAGATGAAGTCCTTGCATAATAAAAACACCTTTGAGTTGGTGAAGTTACCAAAGGGTAAAAGGGCTTTAAAGAATAGGTGGATTTACAGACTGAATCAAGAAGAGGGTTCCTCTAAACCAAGATACAAAGAAAAGTTGGTTATTAAGGGTTTTAGTCAAAAAAGAGGAGTTGACTTTGAAGTAATCTTTTCGATCGAGGTTAAAATGTCTTCATTACTTACTATGTTGGGGTTAGTTGCAAACCTTGACTTAGAGATTGAGCAAATAGATGTGAAGACTACTTTTCTTCATAGTAATTTAGATGAAGAAATTTATATTGACCAATTTGAAGGGTTTGAGTGAAAGGTAAAGAAGATTATATGTGCAAGTTAAAGAAGAACTTGTATAGCTTGAAACAAGCTCCGAGACAGTGGTACAAGAAGTTTGAGTCTTTTATGCAACAACAAGGCTACAAGAAGACCATTGCTGATCATTGTGTATTTATATAAAGGTTTGCACATGATGATTTAATTATTTTTATTGCTTTATGTTAATGACATGCTTATTGTTGATCAAAGTGCTTTTAGAATCACCATATTAAAGCAGGAATTAAACAAGTCATTTGCTATGAAGGTTTTAGGACTAGTAAAGCAAATTCTTAGTATCAGAATTTTGCGGGACAAAAAAGTAATGAAACTTTGGATATCACAAGAGAAGTAATCGAAAAGGTGATTTAAAGATTTTGGATGGAGAAGGCTAAAAAGGTTAGCACTCCTCCTGCAATACATATGAAGTTGACTATCAAGTAAAGTCCTTTTACTAATGAAGAGAAGAAAGAGATAACGAAGGTTCCTTATTCATCTGTTATTGGTAGTCTGATGTACATAACGGTGTGCAGGAGACCTGATATAGCTCATGCGGATGATACCATGAGTTGGTTTCTCTCAAAACCTAGAAGAGAACATTGGAATGCAGTAAAGTGAATTTTGAGATATCTCCTTGGTACTTTGAGCTTAAAGCTTTGTTTTGGAGGTGGGAAGTCAGTTCTCATTAGTTATATCGATGCTAATATGGATGGAGATGTTGATACAATGAGATCTACTTCTAGTTACTTGATTACCTTTGCAGGGGGAACTATTTCATGACAATTTAAATTGCAACAATGTGTTGCATTGTCAACTACTGAAGTAGAGTATATTGTAACTATTAAAGCATATAAGGAGTTGTTATGGTTGAGGAAGTTTCTAAGGGAACTTGGTTGCTCTCAAGAGAGGTATGTGTTGCTTTGTGACATTCAAAGTGCGATTCATCTCGAAAAACATCTAATTTTTTATTCCATGTTTAAACATATTGATGTGAGATATCATTGCATACATGATGTGTTGGATGAGAAGTTGAATGAACTTAAGAAGGTACATACAGATGATAATGGTGCTGATATGTTGGCCAAGTCACTGCCAAGGTGAAATTTTGCTGACTTGTCAGGATAGCAAGTTCCTCCACATAGTCGAGAGGGGGAGATTTTTTGGGATTTTTGGGCTTCTAACTTATGTAAAAAAAAGTTCAATACTAATGGGTAATGTCTTAAGACCCATTAGGGATTTGCCATAGCTATTGTAGCAATGTTAAGGGGTAATTTTCGTAGCTATTTTTGGGTGACTAAAGTGGGCAGAATTTTTGCAGGAATTTTTCAGCAAGATTCAACACAAAGTAGTCGTGATCAAACTCACACACATCAAAAGGTTGTCCGATAGGCCTGAAATTTTAACTAGAGGTAGGCGACATCCTAATTTAAATTTTGAATGGTGAAAATCCAATTTTGATAGTTAGATATTTCATAATAAATTTTGTAAGACTGCTACTCTTTTTGGTGAAGTTTTTCACAGGCTTCGTTACCTATTTTGGGATTTGGTGCTTTTGTTGATTGTTAAAGGCTATATCTCAATTGTGTACTTGCTGAATATTATACTCTACTTTTGATTAGTGATAGTGGAGATTTGGAGCTAGACTTACAAGTCTCGTGGTTTTTCCTCTTCACATTGGAGGGGGTTTTTAGGTAAAAATTGTTGATGTTCTTTTATTTGCGTTTTGTGTGTTTTTTTTACTTGTTTTATCTTCCATTGGTTGCTGAATTAATCTTACTTTAATGCTTCTAATATATTCTAGAAAATTAGGGAGGATTTCGCTCTGTGTTGTGTTTCGTAGGAAACTCCGTTTCCTCCTATCTCAATGATGGTTAAGGGTATGTTTGGCTACTCGGAAAGTAGATGAAATTAGAGAAATCAACATAGCAAGAAGGAGAGACTGTAGAAGTTCCAGTGATTACACATCCTCAAAGGTTCTCATAGTCCATGAGTACAGTATAAATCTACAAGGGTAAGATTTTGATGGCATAATCCTAAAATGTTGTAAGATTACTATATTGTATTAACATTTATTATAGATTCTTTCTTTTGTACAAATTACTATTAATTTTTATTTTAAGTCGATAGGAATTTGACATAATAATTATAGTCATCAAGTAAAATTTACCTGATAAACAAGTCATTATTAGTTAATCTTAATTGTAACATCCCGTTCCCATACTAAAGGTTGGAACCCTAAAATTTGGCACATGTGAGATCAAAGAGATATTAATGAGATTGCATTCCATACTCATGCATAATGTTAACATGCCACTCTCGCGGGGCAAGTTCTTGGACATCACACAAGATACTGGGTACGAGTCTCGAGAGGGTGGAGTATTACATGTGTGGTATCAGAGCCCAGAATTACTATCTTATATGGGCATTTTCTGAAAAATTTGTCAAGGAACATGCATTTTTGTTTTTTCTTAGTGGGCAGTAGCAATTGATCCCTAGTCTAAGTTGCATTCATATGAGTTACACACATGAGCATGTGTTAAGAGTTTAAGTTGTTAGAAGCACTGAAAAGAATGATAATCTGTCATAATGTGAGAAAAGGAAGGTTGAAGGATATCTAGAAACAAGAGATAGTATATAGTTGGATATAACAGTTAAAGATTTAACACAATTGTATTGATGCAAGTAATGTGGAATACGACATCAATGTTGTACTGTGGTAATATATCCTTGAATATGTGATAGATGTAAATATATTGTTATTGATTGATAGAGGAAAATAGAGATATAGTAAAATGACAAGATTTAAAGTGTATACACAAAGTTAGATGAAAACAAAATTTTCTAAGACCTTGAGAGGCAGAAATTGGGCTTGGAATGGTTGTTTGATTATTGTAATAAGAGTTCATGACTCAGTGTGAGAATATGTTAGTGGGATTGAAATCAAAAATTTCAGGATGATTATACATCTATGATTCCGAATTGATTGTGAACATACGTAGGTATGACAAAATGATGGAAATTGAAAGGTGAGACGATGATAACGGTAGATGAAAAAGTTGTCAAGGTTAAGTTGATTTGCCTGTATGAGTACACATCTGATAATGGGATCACCATGACAAGTGAAAATATTAAGCATGTGTGTATTATATGTGTGGAGAGGATATAGGAAGGAATCGGTGACTTATTGAATAATTGCTAATCATAGTTCCTATAGTTTAAAGTCTGAGATGAGTTAACAGTAAGACATGAAAGTGCTTATAGTGATCAATTGGGAATGAATTGAGATTGTTAATGATGTTACCATATATGATGAATTTGAGGAAAAAGAAGAAGGACACGATCATGGCATAATTCCCACGATCGAGGATAGGCATAAAAGGGGAAGTGTTGCCCAGAATCAAATGAGATCAAGGTATCTTTAGCATAAGCAACTAATTGGTGAGTTGTCCTAAATACATCTCTAGATAAGATGTAAAAATTTTGATGGTATATATATCAAGGTATTAGAGTAAATAATTTGCTTAACACTTCAATGAGCCTTATTAAAAAGGATGTTCTGATCATATAAGTTATAGCATAAATTGATCTTAATGAGATATTCTGAATAGCTAAAATTGATCTTACTAAGGTACTAAGAATGGCTGACAAGTAATGGTGAAGACAGTTGATTGATAAGAATTTCATGAGTGGTATCGATGAAAATAGTAAGAAATTTTCTTTCAAAGAAGAATTTCCCTGAATTAGGTTAAGTTAATCAGATGATTCAATTTAAGAATGATCAATGAAAGAACAAATCAGAAATGAATATGCAATGAATCAAAAGTGAATATTGAAGTCAGATAGATAAGGGACTCAGTTGTGAGATAAATGAATACATTATTGATAATTGAATTGAAGATAATACTACTACTATTGCTAAAGGAATTGAGGTTCAAACTATATTCCATGCAATTATGTACAGGAGATACGAATTTAATCTAAGGAATGTGTTACCAATCCAGGAAGCAAAGATTGCAAATAAATTGAAATGTTTGGAGAAACTATAAAGAATGAACAGACGTTAGAATAAGTCAATGTGAAATAAGAGGAAATAGAATAAATTGTAAAATTGATTCGAGAAAAAGAAGTCAATTGGGAAGAATTGAAAATTCCATGAGATAATACTACCTCACTGAGGAATTAGATTCTTAAAGAATTAAGAGAACGACTCATAAGCACAAGAAAATTTGGGTTATATTTGTTGGAGTTAACAATGCCCCTGACAGTATTATACTATTGAAGAATAAAGTGTCTCAATTTTGTTTGGATTGATTAGTGAATATGATCATAGATGATATATCGAATGTGTTTGAAAAGTGGAGAAGAATATTTTGAATTCTTGAGGAAATCTTACATATCATGGGAGTAGGAATAATTATATGCCAAGTTTAATGAGAATGAATCTTAGCTTGATCAAATAAAATGTGGGTTGTATCATATCTGAACATGGTATATTGGGAGACCCAAAAAAAATTTAAGGTGATGATAAAGTGAGAAATTTCGAGGAATATATGTGAGGTTCAAAGTTCTTTAGAACTAGCTGTATGTTGGATACTACCAGAGACTATTAAGGGGTGGTTTTTACCGATCTTAGCCCTTTGACGAGATTTCTGAGGAAAAATGTGTCGATCATATGGACTGATAATTGAAAAAAAAAGAATTTTGAGGAAGTAAAACATCAATGATAATTATATCACTGGATTTGGAGATTTTGTAGTATACAATGATGTTTGTATAAGAGATTAGAACAAAATCCAATGCAACATAATAAAGTGATTTCATATGCATGTAGACAAATAAATATTAAAATCTCATGAGTTGGAGACACTGTAAGTACAGTGAAACATTTTGGATTTTATATGGATTATTAAAGTAAGAGATAATTATTGAGTCTGAAAGAATTGAACACGAGACTGAGACAATGGATAGAGTTACTTGAAGATTTTGATTAAGCAAATGAGTACTTTCCCGGTAAAGCTAGTGTTGTAATTTGATTCATGGAAAAAAAATTCAATAGTTATGTAACACAAATTTAAGTATTAAGGTTACAAAGCCAAGTGCAAGAGCATGGAATGTCGAGTTGAAGTTTGGGCACATTAAAGTGCTATTAGCTATTGAATTTAAGATCAGCTTCACTTGAAAAGATTAGCAAAGCCCAAGTTGAGGATTCAGAACTTGTGAATCTTAGTAAGAAAATGGAAAATAAATCCGAATTTGAGTTTGATTGAAAATTGATACTTTGTGATTGAAGTAAAGAGTATATGTACCCAATAAATATAATCGAGCAAAGAGACTATTAGAGAAGGCAAGTAATAACCTAAGCTAGACATCCTAGTAGGATTTCCCATAAACAACATTTAGTGGCTAAGAATGTAGAATTAAGTGACTGAATGATTGAATTACCAACAGTCTTACATGTTGGAGATATGCTTAAAGCTTTTAATTGGGAGTCCATAAGAACATGAGGTCAATGTATAGCGTAACAATCATTATCATAGTGACATCATTAGAATTACTGTATGAGGTGTTATACAACAAAAAGAGTCGTTTGCCCTTACACTGAAATGAAGAGGGCCTAAAAATTGTTGAAGGCCATAAATGATTTGAGATACTGTTGATTAGTGAAATTGATCTGTGTCAGAAACTAAGTGATTCAAGTAAGATAAATGAAATTTGGTGGATCAACATCGAGGTTATGGAACATAATGTGATAGACATCAGAGTCGAGTGTGTTAACACTAAAGAGATGTGAAGTATCAAGCGAAAGATGGAATGTATCCGAGAGTATCACCTTACAAAGGTATGCTTAGATTGAGAAAAAGGTGTGCCCAGGTTAGTAAAAAGAATAAACTAAGCTCGAATTGTGTTGGTCCATATGATATTATAGAGAGCATAAGACCATTAACATATAAGTTTGTGTTGACTCATAATGTGATATATGTGAGTATGCTAAGAAATATTAGTATAATTGGATATTGGTGTTATCAACTTAGGAAGTGAAAAATAATAAGGAAACAATTAAGATAGTGTGATATCGGAAGAAATGAGTAGAGGATTGATTGATTTCATTGACTATAATAAATTGGAATAAATTATTCGAGTGGTAAAGTTAAATGGGAAACGGAGGAGTATTTGAGAAAACAATTCCCCTGCCTTCCTGATCAATCAGATAAGAATTTCGAGGACGAAATTTATTAAGGAAGGGAGAAATGTAACATTCCATTCCCATACTAAAGGTTAGAACCCTAAAATTTGGTACATGTGAGATCAAAGAGAGATTAAGGAAATTGCATTTCATGCTCATGCATAATGTTAGCATGCCACCCTCGCAGGGCAAGTTCTCGAATATCACACAGGATGTCGGGTACGAGTCTCAAAAGGGTAGGGTGTTACATTAATGATCGTTTGATTTCACTTATGTTTTTCTATTTTAGTTTTAGTTTTTAATTTCTATTGTTCCACTGTGTGCTTATGAACTTCAAGTAGATTTGGACGAACAACTTAAACGCTAATTCTGGAAAGAGAAAGATGAGGCAGCAGATCCCCCTAATGAGAAAGTTATTCTAAGAGGAGACTTTAATGGTCATATAGGGACAACTGCAGACGGATATCTATGGATTCGTGGAGGTTTTGAAATGGAGGATAGGAATGATAACACTTTATTGGATCATGCGATAACATTTGAGTTAATGATAACTAATATTTAAAAAAAAAAACAAGAATCACCTAGTAACTTTTAAAAACAAAATTATGAAAACATAAATTGAATACTTTTATGTAAGGTCAAGCAACCGACCTAGGTACAATGATATGGAACTCTTACTTGTCAACTCAACATAGACTGCTAATTTTAGATCTTATAAGTAAAGAATGGAGGAAGAAGAGAAGTCCTAAAAAGTGTATCATAGTCAGATGGTAGAATCTAAAAGGGGACACGGTGAAACAATTTAGGGATAGAGTAATTTACAGAGATGAATGGAAAGCAGAAACTGTTACTAAGCAGATGTGAGAGAGAGTAACATCACTTTTAATGAATACAAGTAAAGAGATCTTGGGGGGTTTTTAAACAACTTAGAGGTAGTAAGATGGAGCCTTGGTGGTAAAATGAAGATGTACAAAAAAGGATTAAGATTAAGAAGGGTACCTATAAAGCTCTATTGGATAACATCAAAGAGGTTGAGCGAGTAGCTAATAGAGTAACATACAAACTAGCTAAGAAAGAGGCAAATAAGATAATCTTAGCAGCTAAAAGCAGAGTTTACGAGAAATTTTACCAAAGATTGGAAATTAAAGATGGAGAAAAGGACGTTATAAGTTGGAAAATAATACAAAATAGTGTACATATTGAATAAGAGTTGATCTAATCTGTAGAACTTTTTCCTTATTTGTTAATTTAAAGGTCTATGTTTTACTTTAATAATTTAGAAGGTAGTGAATTTACATTGTTAAACTCATTAATTTATTTAGAATCACTTAATTATTTAATTAAAACATGTAATTTGTAATTTATTATATTGGACAATTTATTTATTGTCTACTTATGAATTATGGTTATGATTATAATTTTTATATAACCTGAACGATGATTTTAAAATAGTGACATTTCAAATTTATATATTAGGCTAATTCTATTCCTCTTTTTCTTTTGTTTCGGGTGGACTAATTTTTTGAAATGACATTAGATAGTCCATACGTATATAATAAGATGGTTCATTTCTTTTAAATTATTAAGGATGATTATGTGGGAAAATAAACGCAAGATTAAATCTAATTGTAGTGGAATAAATTTTAAAATTTTCACATAATCAACTTTAACAAAATTTAATATAAACCAATAAATTGGTCCCGAGTTTGAATCTCAAACCTGAGTCAGACTCTTTGATCCAAATTGGGTTTAGGCAATTTGAGCTCAAAAATTTAAAACTTAATTTTATTTTATTTTAAAAGTGAGGTTGTTTGTTTAAAATATTATTTTCATTTGATATATTATGAATAGTGTAACTCAAATGAAACTTCTTTAAAAAATTTTGAACCTAATTTAAAATTTGATCAATTTGAATTACATCTTTCAACTTTAAATCAAGTTTGGTTAGATCGAATTAGACTTGAACACAAATTGTTTTGTTTAATTTAATTTGAGTTGGATTACAAAGTTTAATTTTGAGTTTAAATTTTGATTTTATTTTAAATTTTTAATTGACTCAAATTTTCATGTTCAGTCAAATTAGAAGCTTAACTTTATCTCCTAACTTTCAAATTTTATTGGTATGGCAAATGTTTCGATGTAATTTAAAATAACGTAATTGAAATACTGACAGAACATTTGACGTGAAGTCTACATTTGTATCCACCTATTATGCATAATTTTTTCCCGACTACACACACGGGTGTGCCTTTTCAAGCCAAACAAACTCATCACAACTTAACTTTTTCAATTTAGACCTTTTTCTTATTTATAGATTACAAAATTATAAATTTTTTTAAAACTTAAAATAATAAAGTAATTTAATTTTCGAATGAAAGACTTAGAATAAAGTAACAGTATATTTAGTTTAAGGAATGGAATAGATAAAAATAGAACAATTATTCTTAGAAATAAAAAAATGAGGAATATAATAAAATAATTATTATTTTATTTGATTCAAAGAATAGAATTTTTATACGAATGTTTGGTTTGAAAATATAAACTTAGAATGACAAAAGAATAATCAACAAAAAAAACCATATTATTATTATTATTATTATTATTAATTATTCTTATTATTAATAATAATTATTATTAATTTTCTACTTATTATTATTCTTATTTTTATTATTAAATTCCTTATTATTAATTTTCTTCTTCTTCTTCTTCTTCTTCTTATTATTATTATTATTATTATTATTATTATTATTATTATTAATAAATTCTATTTTATTATTAATTTTCTTCTTATTATATAACTTTTCAATATTTTACAGTAGTTAATTTTTCTGGTCTGATTCATGTTTGACTCAATAACCATTACACCTGAGTTGAATAGAGTTCCATTGTTTCCTGTTGCAGAAATTTCTGGCATGCCAAACAAAAAATCAATGTTTCTGAATTCTGAGTATAAGCAAATCTGCGTCAATGAATATGATCTTGTCATATAGTTCCATTCATTATATGCATCTTTCTCACGTCACATTTTTATCAGCATAGTGCAGATGGAGAACGATGTGGGAAGCGTCAGGTATAAGCTGTTTCCATTGACTCACTTCACTGTTATTGAAGTTCAACAGACCAATTCCCTGATAGTCAATTTGCTCACTTAGCTTTTCAATGGCCTTCATCACATCGAGCCAATTTGATCGAGCCAATTTGTATCCAACTCTGAGACATATCGTTGTTCCAACCCTCCCCATATACAGCGGTTGATGAAATTCGGCCTGCATTCAGGTTTTTATCAAAGAAAGTGTGGATCATTAATATTAGAACACTTGTCTAGCTCTCTGGCACCTTGAAGTTTGAGACATTATCTGAAAGATAAACATGACTAACATTTCTGAGAAGAAAATACTAGCATACCTTTATCCTACAACGAAAACTATCCAAGAACTGTGACAATGACATAAAATTTATCCCAAAACAAGACAACAAATATCCTACTCAGACGAGATTGACATTTTTCTATTCTTAACTCCAAGGATTATGGTTCTTTTTATTGAGGAAACTACAGTTTTAGAAAGAAAATCACAGAACTTGAAAAAACTGATTCACGATCTTTGTGTACCTTGATGTTGAGCCTGAAAAATGATCAACCAGGGTCACAGTGGTTCCACAAATGATGACCACGAGGACAAGTTTCAATGGAGAAACCTAGCAGCATGAGCTCCTGTCATGACCGGAAATGTGGTATGGTTTCTCAGAACCTTTGACTTTAACTTTCTGTATCCTTCTTTTGTATATATCTTCTCTGCTCAAGGAAGTTTTCCAATTGAAAGAGTGCGAGAATTCAAGAGGAACACTAAGATCACTAACAATGCAATAGGAAATGCTTTGAGTAATAATGTATGAATAGCAAACTCTGATCAATTCATACTTTGATGTTAGCTAGACCTCATGCTTCACATAATTGCATTTCCAAAAAGCCAGAGATCAGGTTTCATTTCAAGAATATACAAATCAGGGAACTAGATATGCTTGGATACAAACTAAACTCAGATGCTTGTGTGTAAAAAAAACAATTGGTTGTACTAATACTCTGATTCAATAAAATGACAAAATTCTTAAGATAATGACAACATATGTTACAATAGAGACAACTCCATATTTATTCCAAGAAACACATCAAATGAGTCTAAATTCCAGAAATCGATCAAGTTAGAAGCCGATAAATTTCAAAAGACAAACTTGGTCAAGTTGGGTTTACAAGAAAAAATGAAAATAAAATTGTCATTCTAATAGTGTTTTGACAATCCAATTCCAAGTCGTCTTATGTTTTCCAGGGAAATTTTTATCACAGGAAAATGAGAGACAGAGCATCAGAAATTCAGGTAGCTTGGAAATGATAATCAGACTACAGAACTTTCAAGATTTATCTTGCAAATAGTAGATCGTTAAGAACTTAACAATTTTGCATTATCAAATGAGCCAAAAGAAGCAACAAACTAAACTCTAACTTGAAATCCAGGATCTAACAGAAGTTCAATCCTGGGCATTACTCACATTACGCGTGAAATTGGGAAACCAAGAAAGACAAGAAGTCACTGTACTGCAATACCTACTCCTTTGAAATTGTGTGTTTCACGTCCAAAGGCATATTCATCCGTGGAACACAAATCCTCAAGCTCATTCCAAGTTCAGAATTCAAATAAATTCACACAAAAAATGGAGAACCCAGCTGAAAACACTAACACATAAGATCACCAGAAAGACTCCAACTTTCGACCCCATTTCACTCATAAAGAACCCGAAGATCAGTGATCAATCCCCAAGATCTCTCATTTGTCACCCAACCTTGATAAGTGGAAGAATGTTTTGAAGAACATGACTTGAAGAAGCATCTACGGAACGCGTCACAAGTGTCCACGGAGAAGACCCACATACAGTACAAGTGAAGTAAGAACAAGACAAGCATTTACGGAACACGTAACAACTGTCCACAGAAAAGACACACATACAATACAAGTGAAGTAAGAACAAGACAAGTTGGTGAAAACACGAGAACAACGTTTGGTGGCAAGAAACTTTAATGAATGTTAATAGAAATAAAGTGGCGACAAATGTTAGGGAGAAAGATTGTCTTACCTAATCAACGCAACTGGCAGAGAAATATCAGAGAAAGAAAGCTGCTGTTTACCTATTTCGGATGTGACTTTAGCTACTCTTCGATTTACATAATAGGTAATGTTTAGGAATGATTATTCCGTGCGTCTTTTCTTATCCAAACAAAAAATAATTAACAAGTAGGAATAGACCAAACAGGCTGTAAGTGAATACTCAAACGACACAATTCTAGGTTTGAAGCACAACCAAAAAACACAGAAAGCGTTGAAGCAGAGTGAGTGACCTCGGCCTCGGACTCGGCCTCCATTCATTTATTTTCACCTGCGGCGAAGAGAGGGTAACGGTGGATAAGTCGTATAATGGAGAGAAGCGCCGCCATAGGTGTCCCTCGCGTCCCACTGCTTTTTCTCTCCTCCCTTTCTCCTCCGACCACATGCTCCATTGCTCTCCTTCTTCTGTGTCTCTCAAGGTAATTTCTTCCTGTATTCTTTTGTCATGTCACTAAGTTATGATTGCTTATTTAATAGTGTGTTTTGTTCGCAGGTTCAGAGGCCTTTCCAGCCCGGTAATGTTTCAACAGCTGTATCTCCTTTCAGTCGGGATGCCGTATTGTCTGGAAACTACAGGTCTCTGACTTTCGTTGAGAAACTGTTTTATTGTTATTGTCATTTGTTGGCACTTGCATTGCCCGGATAGGATCATGTGGCTTAGGAAGGACTTTATCGTGCTCTGTTTTGCAATTTCTGGAAAATCCATCTTCTTGGTCTACTCATTTCTG
>JANZXR010000170.1:31183055-31204419 GCA_027575705.1 Erythroxylum echinodendron | reverse complement strand
CTACGATTCGTTAGATATTTGGTGTTGGCAATAATATAAGAGATACTTGCTGCATACTGTTGTTGTTAATAATTGGCGCAGCTTGGCTTTCTGTCAGTTATAATACCTTTTTCCTTATTCCCACATCGGTCATTTTCATTTTGTTAGCATACACACAATGCTGCTTTCAAATGGAATCTAATCTAATTGGTATAAACAGTGCAGTACAAGTTTGCAGTAAACTTAAAAAGAGCAAGTTGTGTGTTTGATTCCTGGTACCCTTTCTTCCTCCTAATCTTAAAAGTAGACAAACTTGAACAGCCTCATTTCAGTCAAGTTGCATATTTCCATTGTTAACGAGTCACAATTAGGAAGGATAACGTTCTTTAACACGTCAAGGAAAATATTGAAGCAAGCAGGGGTTATCATTTGTTTCTCATCCAATTCTAATATTTGAAGCGTACCCTGAATGAGCTTTGCATTACAACCATATGTTAGAAATCTTAACAGTAAGATATCATGTATGAGTCCAGATTCAGTTATCAATGCTATTGCGTTTTAATACCTTTTTTTTTTGTAGCAAATTGGTACCTATTATGGTTCCACTTTCTCTTCTTTTATTATTTAAATTCAGGGATTATTTGAAGGTCTGAAAGCCTATCGAAAAGAAGATGGTAAAATTCTACTGTTTCGTCCCGAGGAAAATGCACTGCGGATGATAGAGGGTGCAGAGAGGATGTGCATGCCGTCACCAACTGTCGAGCAGTTTGTGGAAGCTGTGAAGGCAACTGTTTTGGCAAATAAACGTTGGGTAATGCTTCTATTCCATGCATTGTAAAGGTTTATCCTACAAGTAATATGTTTACTGAATTTTGACAATTAATTTCAGGTTCCTCCTTCGGGTAAAGGTTCATTGTATATCAGGCCGTTATTAATGGGGAGTGGAGCTGTTCTTGGTCTTGCACCTGCTCCTGAGTACACGTTTTTGATCTATGTTTCACCTGTGGGAAACTATTTTAAGGTTTGTTTCATCTTTGAGCATTAAATATGGTTGAGTTGTGGTTGCAACATTGAATTATTATGTTTTTTCACTTTGGCATTGAGATCTATTGATGACATTTCAGAAATATTGTTTCCCCATGTTGGTATAGTCTCCAGCAATGGATAAACCTTCCACCTTGTAACCCTTTTCTTAAATGTTGAGTTTATATATTCTTTGAGGATATAAAATGTTTTGTTGATATGATTATTCTTTCGTGAGTGGTTGATCAATCATTGTCTGCAAAAGTTTCTATCTGTTTTCTTATGCTTAGACTAGAGTGTAAATAGTTGACATTCTTGAGAGAGGTTTTGTTAATGTCTATCTCGTGACAACATAAAAGGCTGATGGTGCAAGATAATTTTTTAATGCAAAGTTATATTTTTTACACATTTATTCAGGAAGGTGTTGCACCAATCCATTTGATTGTTGAGCATGAACTACATCGAGCAACTCCTGGTGGTACTGGAGGCGTGAAGACCATTGGAAACTATGCTGCTGTGAGTACTTAAATGGATTTCGGACTTTATATGGCCCTAGTATGAAGTAGTGTTGAAGTGCATAAATGTGAATATTTGGGTTGCTCTTTACATTGCCTATATTCTTTTTGATAATTATTTCTATTTGCTGATGTTTCTCTGTGTGTATATCAAATTGTTATTTTTAGGTTCTCAAGGCTCAATCCGTTGCAAAAGCCAAAGGATTTTCTGATGTTCTATATCTTGACTGTGTTCATAAAAAGTATTTGGAGGAGGTTTCCTCTTGCAACATTTTTGTTGTGAAGGTAATCCAAGTAATTAGCTTCTGGTTCTTTGTTAGGGATTTGATTTATAGCATACCAATGTCAACTTTTTGTTTGCAAAACTAATATGCATTTGCTTAGTATCTTGTTTATTTGGAGTGTCACAGCCCTACTAACTGCAAGAATATACATGGAGCTGCTAATAACAAAATTCACCATTGACTTCCATGATGAAATATGCAGCAAATCGTAAACTTCTAACTTGTCGGCACTGTCATGGATCTGCAGCACCTGAATTGTGAAGTCTCAAGTTTGGGGCATCCTTGTTTAGTCGTTAATTATACTTCCAACTCACTATTTGACGAGTATGAGCTATCATTATTGCTTATTATCTTGTAAATGCAGAGTACCAGCGATAACTAGCTGCTTGGGATTTTGAATGATGCAGTGAGATTCGATGATGACATTAAGAATCATAGCTTGTACCATTCCTGCTAATCTAAATTATTGCTAACAATAGCTTGTGTCATTGCTTTCCTCCAATACGGTACCTTATTAATGGTGATTGCAGCTAACATGTTTCTTCATGCTCTGCTGTTAGGGTAATGTTATTTCTACTCCTGCAATAAAAGGGACAATTTTACCTGGTATTACCAGAAAGAGTATTATTGATGTTGCTCGAAGCGAAGGCTTTCAGGTACCTTGTTGTTGCTGTAAAATTTTTCATAGACTTTGAATGTTTAATGTCTATGTTTTTCTTAGATGTTGGCATCCTGCCCATAGCAATTAGTGAGAATGTGGCTAAGATGGGAATATGGCGATAAAGAGCAAATTTTATGTCTTATACAGCAATTTCATTTCATAAACAATATTCTTAGTTGATTCTTTGGTGAACCTGATGCTAACTTGTTAAATGTCTGAACCTGCACAAATATATTTGACAAAATTGTTAAGCTCCTTCTCTCCTTTCCTGTAAAGTTTAATTTGGACAATCGTATGCTGCAGGATGGGACTGAATCTTTTTACTTTTACATACGGAGGTTCACGCACTGAATCTGAATGACATGTTTTTGGGGAAAAAAAAAACTGAAATTAATGCTGAGTATTACTATGGTAAAATATGCATTGCCTCTTTTTCTTAACTGCTGCATGACTTTGAAACGCTTTCTGCTATAAGCCGTGATGCTCTTAATTGATCACTGTTCAGTATTGCTGATAAATAAGAACTAAGCCACCTCCATCATGTTTTTCTGTTGTAAACATTTGCTTCTTCATGTTCAGATCGGTGTTCTAGATTTTCCTTCATATTTTCTGCTAGCATTTTTTTTTTGAATTCCCCAATGGGGGCTCTGATGTTCACCTTAATAAGTGTGAATCAGTATTGCTATTTCTGTACAGAATGATCATAACACAGCTTTCTAGCAGTTAGCAAAGCACACTGTTGTGTAGCATTTACTTTCACAGTTCACAGGCACACATTGAATGTATGTTTCACAGGACATTGAATGACTCCATTTTAGGTGCGACATCTAGTTTGTGAAATGGGCAGTATTTGCTAATCAATTCTTAACGTGTTCACGTGACACGTGCAGGTCGAGGAACGATCTGTAACTATTCATGAGCTGCTTGATGCTGATGAAGTTTTCTGCACCGGGACAGCTGTGGTTGTATCACCGGTTGGAAGCATAACTTACATGGGTAAAAGGTGATGCCACGACATAACCTCCTATCTATAGCTGTTTGTATCAAGATGAGTCAAGATATAAGCTCTTACAATCTAGTCCTGCTACCAGAACTAGCCTATCAAATGTGATATCTCCAGTTGGCACTGAGTTTTTTGAATTAATGTTGTGTGTGCAACTTTTTCCCCTTATGCAGGGTGTCATTTGGAGAAGATGGTGTCGGTACTGTATCGAAGCAACTCTACAATGTGCTTACCAGACTACAGATGGGTCTTATAGAGGATAAGATGAATTGGACTACGGAGCTGAGTTAGGCATGCCCATGGAGCTGAGTTTGGCATGCCCAAGTCAACAACAATAGTTTGCATTTTAGCTTGCAAAAACTTCTACCCAAGCATGTTAGGCAGTTAAAATATGTTGCTTTAGCTTGCTTGCTTTGTTTTGTCCTTTGATGTTTAGCACTCTGTATCATATCCTCAACGTTATTTTCAGTTTGACAGACAATGCAAGAATGTTATGGATTTTTAGTAGTCATGGATTTTAAGTACTTGAAAGGTCTCTCTTAGGAACACATGTTTGCTTTATGACCAAAAGAGTATACAGATCAGTTGAAGTCCCAAGTTTGACCTATGTGTACGTATGTATTTAATTAAACCGGCTTAACTTTTTAACATAGTGATCGTAAACGTCTAGTGCAATGAATTTCTATAGTATTTAAGTTTAATAAAGTTGAATTAAACGTTTAATTTTGAAACAAATTTGTGAATGAACTGCAAAATTCACTTGAGAGGGCAAGCTTTTCTACTCAAGCAGCTGCAATTATAAGCAATGGATAAAAATTTTGATCGAAATCTTAAATTATTAATAACTTTTAATTTAGTTTTTAACTTTTGAGTTGGATTTATTTTAATAACTATTGTTAAAAATTTATAAATTTATTAACCAATAAGTCAATTTTTATAAATTAATAAATTTTTATAATCGGAAATTAATTAATTGATTTTTTAATTAAATTTAAAATTTTTCAATAAATGATTTTTCATTATTTTTTTTAATTAAAATTTTGCCAATTATATGACAATTTAATACCGATTGAGTCTTTTAAACTTTAAATCTCTTGCTTTATTACTTTAACTTTTAGTTTGGTTTTGAAAACTTTGATTAACATGACAAAATTTGGGTTCATTTTAAAAACTTTAGACAAAAGTATTGTTCCTAAAAGGAATAAATTATACAAAAGAGTTTGCAAATTGATTTAGGATACTGAGGTAAGGATATTATAAAAAATGATAAAGAATACATTAAAAATGATACCGAACATTATTTGAGTAAATTATAAAAAATTTCAAATTTAGCTAAATTTTATAATACTCATCCAAATTTCTAAAAAAAATAATTAACGTTTTTTATTCTATAAAATACCACAAAATTCACATAAAGTCAAAAATACAATTTTATTTTGTTTTTTAAGATAATAATTTCTAAAATTGTCCCCAACTCTTACAGAATTAACAAAAAAAAACTAGTTATCTAACTAATGTGTTTTGGCCTGAAATTATTGAGTTGAGAGTGGGGAGGTGTGAGGCCAAGAGGTCCTATATTCGAATCATCCTTCATATACTTTCTTGATCGAACTTATGAATTTATCTAGTGTGGAGTATTCAGTTGACGTAATTTGCAGAGTATTGTATCAATTAAGAGGATTACTTAGTGTACATTTAAAGAATAACTACGATGAATTATCCTGTTTCAAAAAAAACGAGTGTTTTGGCATTTGAAATAAAATAAACGTGATAATATAAACTAAGTTTAATTTGAATTGGTATTCACAATTCTAAATATTTATATTGACATCCTTGAAATTCTGGAAGGTGACATGTTATGACGTATGAACTTGTTGTAGACCTAACTGGGGTTCATCTGTGTTTTTGACTCCTTTTTAGTTTTGACATTTGTACCTTTTCTTTTCATTCTAACCAAAAGCTTTAAACTAAGAAAATCCCAATAACGCAGAAAAGTATTGAAAACGCGTTTAATGACTTGCTTTTTGTGGAGGGTATCAAAAAGTTTGAGCCATTAAAAGTCATATGCATCGATTTCTTCTTAAAAGAAGATTTGCTTTCTATCAGTCAATCCCTGGAATGCTTCTCTGTATTTATCCCTAAAGCACCTCGTCAATATGAGTTGGTCTTGTACTGTGATCAGTGATCAAATGTTTGAGACAACCAAGCATAAAGATACTTTCCAAAGCTGATACAAATTTTTAAGTGTTGGAAATTAAGTTTACGGTGCATATAACTCTTCAAAAATTATCTGAATTTAAAAGAATGTACGTAACATTTGACCTATTATTATAAAAAATTAATAATTATAAAATTTGTTATTATAAAGAAATAACATAATAATTTTCGAAAACAAACTCGTTATTAATTAAGAGTAAGGTTATATATTACTGAATTTCTTCGATCCTCGTTGATCTATTGTTGCATCATTTGCAGCGAATTCAAATATACCTCTTGATATGATACATTTTAAAAAATTGAAAGTTAAGAATCGTATAACCCAAATTGCTTAATAACATAAGATTATAATTGGCAAAAGTCAAGTCCAATTCAAGTAGGCTCCACAAGCAAACTCAATATGGTGTCTCCCATAAACTATATATCGTATTTCATATCTCTGATATGGTTTATTCAAGTGAGTTCAACATCCTCTGCTATAAGTGTCCAGCAAATCTCATTATGAAGTCAAAATACACGTCGTATCTAACTAGTTGATAATTATTAAGATAATTAGTAAATTATCTGAAGTGCTTTATATGAAAAAAAAAGTCTTAAGACAATTGTTAAATTTTGAAAGATATTTTGAAGCTGAGCACACTTAAGTCCTTAACTCCTGTATCCTTCAACCAGGTTATGAGGCTGACACGGGCAAGTCAGAAAGACCGGAGTCTCCCTGTCTTTCAGGGGCTTTTCAATTCGAGGCTGTATAGTAATTAGTTCACCGTCAAAGGAGACGGGAATAAATAGGGGTAACAATTCCACGAAAATTTTAAAAATAAATAAAATACTATATAAATTAAATTATGTTAGTAAATATATGAAACTAATTAAATTGCCTCACATAATAACTTAAATTTTTGTGATGAAATGATCGCTTAACATGATATCATGATCTCTACAATCAAGTGGTCGTGAATTTAAATTTTACCACTCACCTATTATTCAGCACAAGGTAGAGTGAACTTGTGCAAATTTCAAGCCCCAAGAGCTTTCACTTGAAAGGATGTGTTAGCAAATGTATAAAATCAATTAATTTCTAAAATTTAACAGAGAAGATAAGATTATTTATATTTTAATATGAATAATACTTTTTCAATTTTAGTTTAAATTATATTTGATTTTTCATGTCATAAAATTTCTAATTATATGTTGCATATTAATCTCAACAATTATTATTGATTATGATTCTAAATAGCAGTAAATGATTATAAAAATCTTATTTATCTTAGATGTAAATTATGAAAATTTGTGAAATAGCAAAAAATGCACAAAATCCCATAATGCGGTGAATATGAAATAAAATAAAAAGAAATTGTCATTTTCATAACAGAAATGCTCCCACTTTTTAGGTCAGGATTACGTTGCATGGGTCATCACAATGAACAAGAGTTTTTTAAAAAACTATTTTAATGTGATAAAAGGTAACGAATTGAGAAGAAAAGTACCTTGAGAATGGCATCTTTAGGAAAATCCCTTGAGAAGAAGCGGGGGACTTGAGCTGTGTTCCTGAAAAGATTTCTGTTGAAGTTGACCCATTCAAATGTAAAAAAGAAATGTAAACAAGGTCCAAAAGTTACCCTAAATCAAGTTTTGTTTAATCGAATTGTAAGTTGAAAGAGATGGATCGACTGATTGAGGGTAGCGTGTGGCCTACCAACACGACCATTTCCTCCTTTGCCTGTTGAACAACTTGTGTACTTCTCTTTAACGTTATGCTCATCCCAAAAAGATTTAGATCAAAACAAACACAGTAACTACATTTTGTCAAAGTTCTTAAAGTTTTACTTTGTGATGTACTTTATAAATTATGAAAAAATATAGTTTCCCCTTCTTGGAAAAATAAATGTATTTAGCTCAAATTAAATTATACATTGGAGTATAAGAAATTTTCTTTATTAGACTATTAAGTTCTTATTAAGTTCAAAGATTAATAAGGTAAATCTTGAAGTAATTGATAAAGTTATTTCTTTATAAGCAAAAAAAATTACAAATTTGAGTAATGTTTGTAAAATAGAAACAAAAGATTGGGTATAATTAATGACCATTTCCGAACTCTTACAAAATAATGCATTTTCTATTATGTGACTAAACCTACCAATAATGGTCGTGAGAAGCAACCACCATCTAAATTAGAAATTAACCAAGAGAAATGTCTAATTTCTATATCTATCAATTTAAAGATTTCAATTCAAATTATAGTTGATGGTTGCTTCTCATCGATGACGTGAAGAACAGTTGATCTAGGATAAAAATAATGCTGAATGGGTACGTATTCATCAGATTGAATTCATTAGAAAATAATAAATTTGAAAATATTAATTAAATCGGTATATTACTTACCAAATTCACAAGGATCCCTTTGAAGGTGTCCCTTGTGCTTCTTTGTGACCGAAGTTTAATTCGTAGAAACAATCGTTTTGTAAAAATATAGGAAAAATGTTATATAAATTATAATTTTTCTTAAACCCTTATAAAACAAAGAGTCTTGTATATCGGGTACGTTGTTAACTTAATTATAAGTTTTTAATTTGCGTAATAAATTATTTAAGTAACTATATTTGTCAAACCAATCTTATGATAATGGTATAAAAGAAAAAGAAAAATCACTATCAATCACCATTAGAGATAATAAAAGAACCGCCATTGACATTTACCCACCTAGTTCAAGTCGGCTGGCTTCTAGAGCAATTATTTATAATATTATTGTTAGCTGTTTCACTTTCTAATGTGATTTACAGTTATAATATTCATTGTTTAAATACTGAAAATTAAATATTTAAATAATTATATTATGCAAAAAGCAGTAACAGACAAAGCACAAGGTCTTCGTAGTGACGCAAATGGATGTGATAGTGGATTTCTTTGCTCGTTGTCAAAAATGGTCAATTAATTAACAGATTGATCAGTTATTAAAACAAGATTTATTAAGAAAAATTAAGTATTGAAGATGAAATCAGAGTTCTCAACAACCATTTCAAGAAACCTCTTATTTGGGTTGAACATTTCTCTCAACGAGGTAAAATGGGTTTTTTGACCTTGAATTTCCCACATTTAAAAAGAAATTCAAGTATTAAAGAAGGAATTAGAGCTTTTAACCACCATTTGACTAAACATGTTGTTTGAATTGAATATATTAGTTACCTGATAAACTTATTTTAGAATATATAATTTATAAATTATTACACACGACTTAATTAATTCATGCAATTAAAATCAAATCAAAATCAAAAGATGATTACCCTAATATAGCCGAAAGATAACAACATTGTGTTACAACAAGGGAGAACATTTCTTGCTTCCAGGAATTGTTCCAAAGGAAGTACACATGCAACTATCAATCTATGACGTTCTCTACCTTGCGTACATGATAATAATTATGAAGAACAATTCAACCAATGATGGTTTGATCAAGTAATACACACACCAGACCCAGTTAGCCTTTAGAGCCTGGTCTACTAGTTGCACGGTCATGATCAAATCATGGTTTGTGAATGAGAACCTACTGCCTAGTGGGTGTAGATGTGGGAATATATATATTACTTAGTGGATATCTGGTGCAGATTCTGAACTAAGAAGGACAAATAGGAAAAACCTTTCTCTACTGTTCTGGCATTTCCAATTCCTCCATTATTCTATTCATAAAGTTTCTTCTTTTTCTGTTTTCTTTCTCCTCACTGAAATCTTCATGGCTCTCCTTCTCTAGCTACCCTCTTATATATAGCAGTATCAGTTTCATTATTGTCAGGAGATAAAGAAGAAAAGCTAAGCTTGTTAACTTTTTAACACAAACAAAGACGGCAAACATGGGTAGAGCTCCTTGTTGTGACAAAGCCAACGTGAAGAAAGGACCATGGTCGCCGGAGGAAGATGCCAAACTCAAGGCCTATATTGAACAGAACGGAACTGGCGGAAACTGGATAGCTTTGCCTCAGAAGATAGGTAAGAATAAAAATAGTTATCAAGTTTTTTTCTTCTTTTGGCTTGGAACAGAACTTTATAGTGGACGTAATATATAGGACTGAAGAGATGTGGGAAGAGTTGTCGACTTCGATGGTTGAATTATCTCCGTCCAAATATTAAACACGGAGGGTTTTCAGAGGAAGAGGACAACATTATCTGCAGTCTCTATATCAGTATCGGAAGCAGGTAAATTAAAAAATGTGTTTAACATTCTTTAATCATGAACTCAAGGGGTTTATGAGGAAGGGTAATTCAGTGGCTTAATCTTAATGATTGAATATGTTTAAATAGGTGGTCTATAATAGCTGCTCAGTTGCCTGGAAGAACTGATAATGATATAAAGAACTACTGGAACACAAGGCTGAAGAAAAAGCTCCTGGGAAAACAGCGAAAGGAGCAACAAGCACGAAGAGCAACGGTCAAGCAGGAGATGAAGACAGAAAGCGAGAGTTTCGCTGTTCCTGGCGTGCTAAATCTGGAAACTCCTTACTGGGCTGAGCTACCTGCAGTCATGCCACCTATATATTCTAGCCAAGAACCTTCAATCATGGACCAGGAGTACATTAGGAGCCTCTTGATTAAGCTCGGAGGAAGATTTTCTGATGAGCTTGAAGAATCAAACATCAGCTCCTCAAAGTATACTATTGATGGCTCATGCAGTACTCGAGATCATCAATTGTATGCAAACTCCGTTGATATACTTTCTTCTGCTGCTACGCCCCTGAACTCCATAGATAGTAAATCTTCCCAATTACAAAACACCATCTACAATTCTACTGAATCATCTTTGAGTATGTTTGGAGGACTTAGCACAGTAGAGCTAGAGGAATTGGCGTACAGAACTCCGGAATTAGAGGGGTTGGAGAGTTTTTATGGAATGGACATGGCTAACAGTAGCAGTGCAGGAGCTAGTACTACTACGGAAAGCACCAGTTGGGGAAACACAAGCTGTATGGTTTATCCTCAACTTGTTTCCGAGTTGGAGACTTGCTTCCAAAGCATTCCGCAAGATTCATCTTTCACAGAATCCATGTACTTTGGTCCACAATAACATTGCTGTACACAGGACTGGTGTAAATGTGTTCTAGGAGGAAATTTGGTGTCAGAAATTCATGATGATAACCCTAATGATTTTACCTGAGAGACTTGCATGTTAATTGTCAACTTTCAGTTTTGTTTTAATCACCAACCTCTTGTTTTATACTTCCCATATATCCGTTTGCAACTAACAAGCAACTCATCAGATATGAATGTATGATGTTTGAGGATGGAATATTACTACTGCCAATTTTGTTTCAGAGGAGGTTGGATTTTTAAGTGACAGACCAGTGTTTAGCTGCAGATGGGTCCATTTCTGCTGGCATCTTCAGTGCAGTCATGTCCTGTTTCTGACTGCTCTACAGGACCCCTAAAGTGTGAGAAACCTAAGAATTACACTCCACCTAATGGTTATGTGTAAAAAAGTAGATCTGCAAACTGCAGTACCTTTTGATTCTAACACATGGGTAGAATTCTATGTTTCCATCAAAAAAGTTTGTTCAAAGTCCTCGGTATAAGTTGGAAAGTTGCTTTAGACATTTTTGGCTATGACTTGCTCGGCTCTAGCAGTTTGTAGGGGTATCTCAAATGACTACATGCTTTTATTGTTATCCTAATGTCTGCAATGACAATTAACTGTTGAGGGCACATGTGATAATGAACCTATCTCATGTACTTCCAATTGCAACAGAAAAGTGTGGATCGGAATTCGATTTGAAGCATTTTCTCTGTCACTCTTATGTCTGGTGGGTTGGTCACTTCCTAAAGCATCAGCCTACTTTAGCTTCAATATTCAGGACTGAAAATTTTTTGAACTTATAAGTTTTGATTATTAATATTAATTTTTTTTATAAAATGTTTTTTATTTTAATAATAATAAAAAACATTATATAATAATTATATAATTAATTTTATTTAAATTTATTAAACTAATGATTATATGTATTCAAAATTTTAACTAAAAATGTGTAATTAATGTTATGGTGAAGATATATATTATAATTATTGTAATATCACAAATGCAATACCACCTACTGCTTGTTATTTAAAACTTTTTGTAGCCTTTAGGCCTATATAAGTTCAAGTTGATTTGTAGAACTCGATCGATTTTTAATTTTTAATATGAGTAAACTACAAACAAAAAGTGTTCTAATGGACAAAAGGTACATATCAATATTTTTCGATTTACTTCATTTTTTAAGTTCTGTGATTATCATGAAATTTCAGATATCGATATTAACTTAAACACACTTGAAGATGCAAATGACTTAACGATGCAAATGATCATACAATCCACCTATTTATCTTCAAACCAGTGGTTCTTCAAGGGAGTTGATTATATTTTTGAAACCTTAATTTGTCCGAGATAGGCCAAACGTGTAGGTAATTCATAAATTGCATAATTGACAGAGAGTGCGTGCACCCCAAAGCATCTCGTACACACTATTAATTGAATGAAAGACAAGCCAAGCGCGAGTCAAGTTTGAATATTATAAACTATAAAGAGAAGAGAAATAAAGGACAAGATATTAGATATGTATGCTACTGAATTGACGAGGTCACTGTTCGGTGGCCTCGGTCAAGCTCAAGCATGAAGCTTAGTCAATGACTAATTTTCTAAATCAGTCACTTCTGAATCAACCAGTCAATAATTTTCTCTCAAATGCCGGAAGAAAAGAGGTAATATTTTAGAGAAAAATATCACAAATCATTTAGAATATTTGTAAATTTTTACACGATCAATGGCACATAATAATAAATTACCTAGACATATCTCAAGTTCTGAAAGCTTAGTAACAATACTTGTTTATGTACTCCTTGTCTTGGATGTATGAGCGTATTTGTGATTCTTTTGATACAGACATGCACCTAAATATCGAGGTAGGGATGTTCTTTTTTACTGATTCAACATGCCTGATCATGTCCATTGCATGCTATGACAAGTTCCGATATTAGTTTCATCACCATTGATCCCCAAGACCAAGTTGCATGTAGACCATGATGTCAGTAATCTTCTTTTCAGGTTCGGCACGATGTGGCTGCTCTCAAGGATCTAACACGTCATGTACAACATGGAAAGGTAAATTCCTTGCAATAAAAGCCACCCAATTGCTTTAAAAAATCGGCCGTATGTTTGATGGAGTCGTAGTAGTTTTACTTTTGTGAAATTTCATACAGAAGAAGTGTATTATAATTTCATATAAAAAAGATTATATTGACCAATTGTTTAGTCAATTAATTTTAATCTTACAATTTTATTAAGTTTGAAATGAATTGTTATTAGACCGCCTTAAACTTAGGGCATTACGACTTTCACATTAGGAAATTTAAATGCAGGCATGTGCACATTTAATTAGCAATTGGGCTACGTGCTTGAGCTAAATGATAAGGAAAGTAGAGAGAATCGTTAAACAAAGAAATGTATAATTGCGATACCTGGAGTCTTTTTCATGACTTGGTGCTTACCGTAAGGTCAAAGCCGGACCGACTAAATTAATTGAGAATTGAAATCTCTTGTAGTTGTTAAACATTGAATATGTAATTAGTCTTCATCTTGACTTTTCACCCCAATTTTTGTTTTGTAGGGCAAAGGCTTAGTACTTGTTTTCTTGATTGAATTAGAATTGGCTGACATCGTTTAGCAAGTGGCTTGTCAATAGGAGTGTGAAGTGCATTGGCAGAGGCAACTATCAATTCAGGCCTTGAATATAGGATTGCTAAGGCATGTTTTAACGCTCTAGCAATCACAATCATATAGAATATGGCATGTTGGATGATTTCCTTCAGTAAGTATCAAAATTAATTAACCTTTATGGATCGTTATGTAGAAAGACTTTTTAATGTGTGACTAAATATTAGCTATGTTGTTTGTTTGACTTAGCATAAAAGGCAACTATTAAATAAGATTAATTAGTACGAAGAGAAAAGAGGCTGATGATTCCATATTCTGTAAATTTTGTACTTTCCATTTTATAAATATTTAGAGAACCCTAAAATCAAATATTTAATTATAATTCAACAGAAGACAAATCAAATACGAATTAATCAGCTCAATTAAATAATTAACACTAAATGCATGCAATGGCTGTCTTATTTTAGACAAACCTACTTTTGTATACATAGACTGATCTATACCCTTTTTCTATTTTGATTTCTATATTCTTCTGCTATTTTTGTTTATCGTTTTAGTAAAATATAGAGATCTAAACGCTTCAAGAAACACCATGAACTGGCATTAGCTTATTTTATTCATAAAGTTGGCAAGAGAGGCATATATAAGTCTGCAGATATGGTTTTTCTTGTGGACTAACTGGAACCTTTTCAAAACATGTCATTGACCCAAAAGAGAACTTTATTCTGCTATTGCTCTTTAGCTGTAAGAATAACTTTTCTTTCCTCCAAGCAGCCTTTAAGGAAAGGTTCACATTTGATCTGTGTGTGAATAATCTTGTGACAATAGCTATGTTTTTCTCCTTCTTTTCTCAAGGCTTTATGTTTGTTTACAAGTGTTAATGACTAAAACCAAATCCAATGTCAATGTTCCAAACATTCTAAACAACCAGCTTAGTACCAAAGCAACCACAATAAAATATTTAAAAATTAAGTTAATCATACATCTACCAAGAAAACTAAAACAATATCCAATTGACGTGAATGACAAAATCCCACCACCATTATTGTAACTTTGCTAGCAACTTGTAAGCTGTTGTAGTTACGCGCCAAAACAAATTTGGCAAGGAATTAAGGAAAGTTTTGCAAGTCTCTTGCCATATGATATGGTCCAGATTTTTGTGCTGCAACTATACACAATCCTTGAGGTTATTTTCAGGAAAGTGATACTATATAGTAAATAAAGATGGCTCCGAGAGCCAGTGAAGTAATAACAAATCGACTAAGTTCAATTGAAACAAAAGAAGCCAACTCTAGTTTAGGTTAGATTCCCATTATTTCAAAAAGTTCATACCAAATAATGAAATGAAGGTAAGCAATGAAAACAATACTAGAAAGAAAAGGGTAGATTGAGTAACTTGTTGTATTGTCTATATATCTCATCACCTAACTAGACGTTGGACTTTTGTAGGCATGAAATAGCATAGGAAAAGTTATTTCTTCGCCTTGTTGATAAACAAATAAGGGTATGAACACGAATTTTATATTTCTGGACCTTTAAACATGCATTTCGACAAAATTAGAATGTGTGAATTTCATTGTTATTTTTTTTTATCGACGAAGTTCCCATTCAACACGGTTGAATCTTTGCAGCCATCAAGTGATTGCCAGAAAATATTAGTATAGGAGTCGGCAGACACCATTAGCATCGGAAAGAATAGGATGCCGATAGGAAGGAACAAAAACTGAGGAAAAGAAGGAATTAATGAATCAAAATTTAGGTTTCCAAACAGTATCCAAAGAGATGTCACAACAAAAAAGAATTGTCCACAATATTATATTGAGTAAATTAATCATTTCATAAGATAATTAAAATAACAACAATTTAGTGAAATTCCACTTATACAGAGAATATGAGAAGATTTAATATTACAAAACTTTACTCTTGACAGGTAAAATGATTATTTCTAATAGATCCACATAAAAAATGCATATACATATTAAAATAATAAAATAACATTAATTAAACATAAAATAAAAATAAAAATAGACATAAAAGATAATAATAAAATAAAATAGATAAATACGTCTAAATAAAAATATAAAAATAAGTGACAAAATAATTAATACAATAAACATAGAATAAGATAAATAATAAAATTAAAACATACGGTAAGTAAATAAATACATAAATAAGAAAGAAGATAAGTAAATAAATAAATAAAATTTCCATAAACTAAGAATTTGATGAAGTAAATAAATAAATCAAGTTCCATAAACTTTCCATAAACTAAGTATTGGATGTTAATTAGATGATAGTTTTCATAAGAAGGCTATTAGATGATAGTTCTAACAACAACTTGGAGCGGCGCGAGATCTGGGTTTTGAACCATCGAGGAGACCGACGTGAGATTTGGGTTTTGAACCACAAAGGAGAGCTGCGCAATGAAGAATAACTTGACCTGAACAGCGACCCAGCGGAAGGGAGCAGCGACCCATTGTGCAAGTTGCTTCCTCCCTCTTCGAAAGGCCTTCTTAAGCCTTACAAATGGACATTGAGGGAGACCAACTTCCCTCAATTTTGTCTGCTGACAATTTCCTAGCCATTCCTTCTCAACCGACAATCTTCAAAGATGAATTCCTAGTTCTCAGTAGAGAAGCCTTTTGAGGCACCCCAAAGAGGCATGCTAACGCCTCCCCAACACAGGTGGGGCAAAATATGGCTTCTACTTATGCGGATGGGCCATGAGGTAAATTAACCCTAAATAACAAAACAAAGGGCTTTACATCACTATCAAAATGTTCTGAAGGATGAGATCTTAACTCTTTCGATCGAACTTTTGAAGGCTGGAGTGAGAGCGTGGTCGTCTACGTTGGTCGATTTCTTCTGATCCAAAAGACCGACCTTCTCGGCTGTTAACGCATAGACTAAAGCTAGGTAAGAAAAGAAGGGGCTACAAAAGGCTATGTTGAGTGAAGATGACTCAATTTCATTAAAATTCGCTGACAATTCCAGCTTGTTGGATATAGTTGAACAGGGGCCTTGGCAACTCGGTGACCAGCTACTGTTTCTGGAAAAGTGGAGGTTGAGAATGGACATGGGCCGAAGCCTACTCAAGGTCAACCTTATGTGGGTTCATTTTCACAATCTTCCAATGGAGTTCTGGATGGTTGCGAGTTTCAGTTATATGACTAGCTCTCTTAGTAAGCAGGTTTGAATGGATTTGCAAACTGCCTCTATAGAGAGGATAAAATATGCGAAGTTATGTATAGAAATTCCTAAATATGCGATTCTGCTTGATAGTCTTCTGATTCTTAGGCTAGGTGAGAACGGGGAGATGAAAAAAGTGGTGATTCCTATAAACTATCCCTAGAAGCCGAACAACTATGAGGAAATAAGTTCCCACAGTTGGGGTTCTTCACTCGGGATGGCATGAAGACCTTAGCAATAAAGTTAGATATGTTTTGGAAAAGAAGCCGGTGGGAGTCGTTAATGTTTCTCGTAATGTTCCCTCAAAGAAGGAAGGTAGTCTGCTGATTAATTCTAAGATGAAGCATGTTATAGTTGACAAAGGAGATGAGTCAACCCATATGGAGATTGTTATTGGTTCTTCACTATTGATCTAGGATGGTCAGATAGTAAGTAATAATCTAATGAAACCATTGCAAAAAGATTGGATAGTTAATCCTGTTGATGACAATAATTCTCTGTCTTGTGAGGATTCAATTGTGCAGTTGGAGGTTGGAAATTTTAAGATGATTGATTGTTCAGAGATACCTCTTGTCAAGTCTCCTGTGACTTTTGGATCAGGAAAATGTAATGTTATACAGGAACCTTTGGACCATGAGATGTTTGAAATAGTGATACTAACGTTTCTCTGGGATGTGAGGAATCGCATGTGCAGTTGCAGGTTGGGACATCTGAGGTTGTTACAGATTGCCTTCTTGCAGAGGATGAAACTACTAGTGATGTTGTGGGTGTGCATGATGGTGTTAGGGATGTAGTTACTGGTGTTGAGCACAATGGTAATCATCTAGTTGGTTTGAGGATTAAACAAGTTGTCACACATATTTTCTAAGGAAAGATAAATCTTGACAATTCTAGTGTAGACAATATGGAGAATCTAGACAGTGGCATGAATGATTTCACCTCCAATATTTGAAGTATTATCGGATGGATTGGGCTAACATGCTGACTCCAGTTGCTACTGTTGGGCAAACTAAGAATCAGAGGATGGGGTATATTGAACAGACAGAGGAATGTGATCTCCCACTAACTATAGTCCATGTCTCAGACATCCTTGACTATTTTTGCGTGTAATCCAAATCTTCAAAATGAAAATATACTAGGAAGAGAAAGCAAAACTAGTGAATGAGCTTTCCCATAAAGATGAAACTTTAGTGGTGTATATAATTATTTCTTATTGTTGTCTATTATAATAATAGTCATACTATCTTCTTTAAGGAGTTTTTGTTCTTGGTTCATATTGTAATATAATGGTAAGCTTAAAGTCTTGAACTTGTTATAATGTCGTTTCATATTTAAGTATGATTTAAATTATTTTTCATTTTTCAAAAAGCTTTCACATGTCCGAATTTGGCAAGGGAAATTAATGTTCATCCTTAAAGTTTATCAATTTATCTAATTTATAGCTCCTAGATCATTTGTTTAAAAATATTTTCCTATATAGAGTTTCAAAAATTTTATTCTAAAAATACATCCCGACATGGTGGAGCATTGTCCAAATATATATATTTAAAAGTGAAAACTGATATGTTAAAATAATACCAACTAATCTTTTAACTTATCTAATCTATATTATTAAAGATAACAAATTTTAAGATATCTAATTTTTTAGATTTTTTATTTAATGTCAAATTTTCTAATCCTTTAAAAATTTGTTTAACTTAGGTGAAAACATTATTTTTTTAATCTGAATAATATATGAATATTTACATGATATTTAGTAGACATATCACATTAACCTAAACAATTTCTTGACTTAATTTATATGAGCTTGAAAAAGTTAGTTACTAAATTAAAATTTTTAAAAAGTTAGTACTAAATTTAAAAATTTGTAAAATTTTATTCACTGTTTAATTTGTCATCCTATTATTATTATATAAACAATACATGCAAATCTAAGGGGAAAGGTATAAATTATATCTTATTTTTAAAATAAACTCTTAATCCCAACCTCAAACTTTTTTGTCCTCTTAATTTTCTTTTTCGTTATTTTCGTTTATATTTTAACAATTAGCACTTATGTTTTCATTACCTGAAAACATTCACTAAACACCGATTATTTCATCATATGAAAGTTTTAAACATATAAGGTACTTTGGAAAGGTGCATGTCTGTCAAAGTGATGCCATGACAAAACAATAAAAAGCAAGTGTAGAACAAGGAAGAAGCTTGATTGATGCCTTGAGTTCCCACAAGCCGCGACAACAGCCTCCCGACGACCTTATTACAAGCTTTTGATTTTAAAACGAAAAGCTGCAATCCAATTATTTAGGTCTGCTTCTTTGTTTATTATGTGAAATCGACACTCACTGACACATATACTAAGAATATTTAGTTATTTATCCTCATCACCTCCAAAGTTAGCGAACTAATTGTTTTTATTGCACTAAACAAATGGTATGAATCTGATTGTTCTCTGTGAAAATTTGTGTCTTGAGTATTATTCCTCTTCCAGGAAGAAGAGGTTGAGGTTCTTTTCTGACATCGATTTTAGTTGTGTATATATGGAGTGATCAATGTTCAATGATAAAAAGAAAACAAAAGGAAAAAATAGATGGGGATAGTTCCTTCAAATAAAATATTTATTTATTGTTTCTCTTGTCATTGTTTGGACAGGCTTTTCCCAAAGCCAGTGAAAATCCATTCTTCTTATTGTTAATCAATTGTTTTCACTCGAAATGAGTTCCTAATCTTGATTCTTTTAAGGATAATTGTAAAAATGGGAAATTTAAAAAGGTCTAATAATAATACGTAACTTTATTCTTATTTAATAAAAAAGTCATTTTGATAAATCCGCGTATAATTGTGAATACAATTGATTGAATCAACGGAGTAAGAAAGTTTTCTTTCCTCAAATAAAATGGGAAACATCCCATATCGCAGGGAGTTCTGCAGTACGTCACAGGATTCTTTTGATACCAAGATTGAAACGGTGGTCTAACATTCTACTCAGAATTAGAGGAAAAAGAAGTATACGATATGTGGCAGAGATACAAATGAAAGATATGGTGAATCCAATTCAAGTTTTCAGGGTATACTCGGGCTGTGTGTCCATACTATTTCCCTTTGAAGTCTGAAGAAAACGGCTGCTCATCTAGCCCAAATTGCTCACGAAGCCCAGATAAGATAGCCTCTAGTACTGTAGCTGAATTTAGTATGCAATACGTTAAGAGACCATTTGCCCAATAAAATCAGGACTCTTGATATCAGCGTTTTGCGATGAATCCAAGCCTGGAAAGTGGACTTTAAGAAAGTCGCATCCTTTGGTTTTCTTCTCCACAGCAAGCTAAGAGGAATTCCAGAAACAACAGGCAACGCCCATTTTCTTTCTTTGTTTAAATTAATCTTTCCATGCTTTCTGTGTCTGAGTCTGGACAGCATGATGATGTCTGACTTTACATGCAAAGGTTGCTGTTGGGTGGAGGCGGATTGTGATTTTGTATGTTGGTATTCTTTTAGGAGAAAACATTGTGGATTTTATGTCTTGGGAATGTCTTACAGGTCATGTAAAGTTGAGCACTCCCGAGGTTTAAATTTAAATTTAAATAATTTATTCCAGTAGGAAATAATATTAATCAGTACTAGTCATGGACCAGAAAAGATTTTAAATTCTATTATATTATGTTTTAAGAATTTCCTCATGCTTTGAAGCTGTAAATTAAGGTTACATATCAATAATTTGTTATAGGGCTTATTATAAAAAAATTAAATTTTATTTAATTTCAAAATATTAGCACGAACTTTGAAAAATGTTATTAAAATATTTAACTTTCAATTTTCATAAATTTTTTGTTAATACAAATGGCATGACGAGCCACATTAGATTAATATTTTTGTCATATGATTGTCATATATTATATTTGTATTATTTATAATTTTTATTATTTAATAAATTAAAATATCAAAATTTTAAAACAATTATACACCCTTTCGTATGTTTTACCTCGTAATTATTTTAAGGTTTTGATATTTTTAATTTATTAAACAATAAATTTTATACATGATACAAATATAATATGTGACAGTTACGTGGTAAAAATACTAACTTGACATGACTTGTCACGCCATTCACATTAACCAAAAATTTAAAGTCAGAGCAATTTTTGTTAAAAAAATAAAATTGTAATATTTTCATTTTATTTTTAAAATTCAAACTAATATTATAAAATTGAGTAAATTTAAGGGTTTTTTTAATAATTGAACTTAGTTTATATTATCCTCTAATAGAACGAATAGAAAGATGGGCACATAATAAGCCATTTTTCATATGTTCCCATGCATATGCAGCAGCATATTATTAGATTTCAATTAGATTGGACACTAAAAATAAAATTGTAACGGTGGATTGATTTAGGAAATACTTCACTTAAGCAAGTCAAACTCAATGTTCATGAATGTTCCCTTCTCTTCTAAATCCAAATTACCTACTTGGTTCACAGATAATTCGAAATAAAAGGTGTTAAATACAATAAGCCTAGAACTAAGTTCGTTAATTCTAGGTATCCTCACACAAGATCCTAAGGTTGGGCTACACTTAGTCTCAAGTATGTCGCTTGATAAATTTTCCAACAAATTAAATCCCATTGGTTGTGGCATTTAATCATCTAAAGTCTTAATCTAGGTAATCAAGCTAAATTAGGACTAAATATGTATTCAATCAAGCAAAAATCAATACCACAAAAATTGTCCCAATCCAATCTCAATCATGACCTTAACCGAAAAGAAAAATTTACTCACACATATTCATCAATGTAACATAAATCATGGTCATAATATATGTTGCAT